>JAAAKE020020239.1:0-10411 GCA_010014785.2 Anisolabis maritima | reverse complement strand
ATGAATAAAATAGAACGCACCTGAGGGTGTGAATAAGCTAGTGAGATTGATATTTTTCGATTTATTCCTAAACTATTTTTCTTATTTATCATAAAAAACTTTCTTTTTTTTTTTTAATCCAACAAAAAATGCATAATCATTAAATGAATTTTTTGTTGTTTTTGTTGATTTGATTTTATGATTACATTTCCATTGAATAATAAACCGCATCACAATTAGTAAAATATCTGTTCATTTGTCTCTTTTTTTCCTAATGAAATTTTTTAATAAAAAAAAAAAAAAAAAAAAAAAAAGCGTTGAATTTTTAAATATAATTTATATGTTATTGGAATTTTTTGAGTACTAAATGAATATGATGTCATTTAATCACGTTAGAAAAAAAATTGGTTTTTTTTAATGTTAAAATATTGAATGTCGATTTTTTTTTTTTTTTTTTCATTTAAATTTCAGGAAATGTGACAAAAACAAAAGGAAATGGGGAGAAAATATTATTTGTAAAAAAATTAAAAAGCAGTAAGGAAAGAGAGTAGATGAAATGGGAGGCAAGATGGCCCGGATCAGGGGGTGGCATTCGGGTTCTTTAAGGGACTGAAGAATCAACAAATAGGTCCAGAATTTTTTGAAAATTAATAAAAGCGTTTAAATGAAGATGTTCATATATTTTATTATTATTACTCTGTTTTCCTTTGAACCTTTATAGTTCTTCCATAGGTTTCCCCAGAGGTCCGACACATCGAGGTTCTCCCTTGGACTTGTTTGTTTCCAGCGCTGCTCTCCCAGTAAGGGTAGTCAGCAGTCACTGGAAACCGGTGTCGGGTTGGCGGAGTAGACGGAGCGAGCCGAATTTCTTTAAACCAATTGGTATAAATAAATATGCTAAATGCAGAAATAAGAGCAAAGAGATGAATTTTTATATTAAATATTTGACCTGATTTCTTGAACCATCGCCAGGCGATTTGCTTTGCTGCTGCTCGTTACATGGAGTTGGTTCTTTTTTTTCCGGAAATGCCCTTAAAAAGTCCAACTGCTAAAATAAAATGATGCTATGCTTAAGTATCCATGAATTTTCCTCATGGGTGTAGCCTATATTTTTTAAGAGAATAATATCCTAAATGTCTGTGGGTATACCTTAAAGAAGAGAAAGAAACATTTATTTATTTTATTAAGTCGCCTTGTTCATATTTATTTATTATATGGCTTTATTGTTGAGATATTGTATAATTTCATCATCATATTTTTATTTTCATAAAATATAATATAAATGAAAGATGTTTTATTTTTCGCGCATTTTCCTTCTCTATGAATTAATCAAAATACTATTTTCACGTTAAAATGAACAAAAACTGTTTTTCAAAATTTAATTATTCTTCAAATACATTTTATGTGTTTTTATATAGTCTTTTCGGTATCTGAGGCCATATAGACTTTAAACAAATCAATTATTTATTATTTTGCGATTCTTGTAATCCATGAATATTTATTTAGATCAATTGGTATTCAATTGATTTAAATAAATTTTCATCGAATTGCCTGGGATCCGAACCCACACCCCTTTGAAGGTTATCAAAATTGACAATGTCAATATCTTTAACCTCTCGGCCCCGGAGGGGCATTTAATGTTAAATTATTAATTTATTTTTAATAATAGTGTAGAAGTGGTAGTCATGTTTCATGATCTTAGGGTTAGTGGTTCGCTTCCCGTTCTGAGAGATATAATAGACGAAGTCTAAATGGCCTCAGATTCCGAAAAAACATTTAAACAATATTTTTTATCATTTATTTGAGATCAGCTTGAAAGTCTGTGATGTGTAATTTAGTTTAATTATTTTGAAAGATATATTTATTTAGTTTATTTTAATTCAGTGTGAATTTGTTTATAAGTGTATTGTCTTTTTTTGAAAAAAGTCCTTTCTACTTTTTCTTTCTCAACTTTCTTTCTTTGATGTGATCGCTGGTGTGATATTACCGAATTTTTGTATTATATTTAGTAACTGGTCATATTTTCTGGTTAAATTTTAAGAGGTACTGAGATCGATCCTCCGGCGTTTTGATTAGATGGAAGGGAACGGGTGGAATTAGATATGGGAGCAGTTAGCTAGCCAGAAATGAATACAGGAAGAGGAGTTAGAGACGGGAAATCGAGTAACTCCACGGGGTGCTGATAGACTGCTTCGGCCCGAGATTGGATGGGCTTGAGGTGTGAGAAAGTAGGTTCGGGTAAATAATCGGAAATATCAACATAAAAAATTGAGAGAAAAAAAGGCTAAAATTATTATATAGATATTCAAACTTAGATAAAAATATATTAATAAGCTTAATTAAAAATGCAAATTGTTATTTATTAATTAGAATCCGGAATCCATCTTCACTAGCATCGTGGACTTGTAAATCAGCGTCAGAGTCATTCTAACAAACGACGACTTTGAGGTTTCGACCTAAAATTTTCCAAAATAAAATAAAATAATTCCACAAGGTAGTGGCTTAGCTAGATAGAACTGTGCTCTCGAAATACTTGCATTTGCATTGTAAATATTATTCCATAGGCCAATATCTAAGCTGAATTATTTATTATTATTATCTTCATTCGAACAACTTTTTATATTTTTTGTATATAGTGGAATGAAGTGTTCACAATATTTTTTATTTATAATTTTTATCAATTTTTGAAGGAAAGGTGCGACTTGCAACCGAAACGTCGATCAAAAATTTAAATATTTTATTTTTCTTCTGACTGCACTATTCTTTATTCTTTTTTTTTTTTTTTTTATTAATCGGCTGTTGGCTAGCCACCATTCAGCCCTAACTTATCTATATTAAATACTGAATAATAGGGGTTTGTTTTGACCGGTGCCTTCCAGTCTCGAACCAGGGACCATCGACTTTCGCGGCGGATCAAGACAACCCGACCCAGTTCTCCCTGCTGGGATGTCTTGGTGTAGCATATCCATCGCGAAAGTGGATGGTCCCTGGTTCAAATCCGGGAAGCAGCAAACATGCTCAGTCAAAACAATCTCACTCATTTATCTTATCTATATTAATGTATGTATATATACAATCTATATCTTTATTGTATAATAGATATGTATCAATATACGGTATATTTGTTGTTTGACTCCGATATGAATACGAAGGGATGTTAGGGGAAATTTTATTTCGAAAAATCTAAGAAAACCCACAAAAATTTTTTAAAATTTTCAATTCCAAATGTCCCAAAAATTAAAAATAAAATAAAAAAATAAAAATTAAATTTTATTTCTTCCGATTTCTTCGTTATTTTGCCCGAGGTCCTTCCGACGATACACACCTCAAACCCAGCCAGCCAGTATTACTTGATATCCTCCTCCAATATTCATTTCTCACTAGCTAGCTAATTCCACCCGGTCCCTTTCATCCAACTTAATCTATGCTAGGGAGGATGCACTCGCTTTAGACGTGAAGTCATAGCAACTCGCTCTCCGCGTAGAGTTGGCTACGGTGGGATCCAATCCACGGTTTACTTGAGATAAATAATTTTATTTAATGAAAAAGTCTCTCAAGCCCGGGATTCGAACACTGATCTCCTGTATAGAACCCTAACAACTCCTCAGGAGAGCCCCAATTTTACCTTTTTCTTTACATGAGTGTTCTGGATAAAATTTTAAACCTAAAAATAGTCCACAGGGGAAGCTGAGCGTCAAAGAATAATTCATCTTTAAAAGCTCTTTGTCATAAAATTAAGAATTGACTTTTGTCTAGGTTCATTCCACATTACTTTATATTTTAATAGTTACTTATTACAATAAAACATATGGGAAGCAAAAGCAAATATATAATTTGATAAATAATAGTTAGTGATCGTTTATCTGTGCTGGGAATTTGGTTGCATCTACTACAACATACCGTACCGTTG
Source organism: Anisolabis maritima (assembly GCA_010014785.2). Classification (NCBI taxonomy): domain Eukaryota; kingdom Metazoa; phylum Arthropoda; class Insecta; order Dermaptera; family Anisolabididae; genus Anisolabis; species Anisolabis maritima. The sequence continues at coordinate 6,522 of JAAAKE020020239.1, read as the reverse complement.
CAATTGCGCTTGCTCGCACAGGGGTAGGGCTTTATTTTAGTTATTAGATATGACTTATTATAATAGCATTTGGTTGTTTATTGATTTAAATTTGTTCTCTCCATATTGATTAATATTGTTTCAGGAATATTCAAACTAGAACTACAAATTATTATTATTAGTTAAATTATATTAAACGAATGAATAATTTAAAATAAGGTCACACAATTGTTATTTAAATAATTAAAAAATATTAATATCTAGAATATTCTAACGTCTGTCGGTTAAAATTTACTACATCCGAATAAAAAAGGAAGAAAAAAGAAAATTAATGAGGAAAAGAGCGAATTACATTGCAGACTATATTGTCTATGAAAGAGATGTTAAATAAGTGGCACTGTGCCATTACTATAAGATTATAAAAAATGTTGATCAAATTGAATATTTTTTTGTGAAAAAATTAGGTCTAAAAGACCAAGTTGACCAAAGGTCACATGCAATCAGGAAGAGCAAGAGTAAGGTAGAGTGTGAAAAATCAAAAAGAATATTTTAGAAGATGCTTGTTGAGCTTAGATTGGAATGATTGGAGTTTATAAGCTTTGGGAAAAATAATAGCAGAAGATTAGGAGGTCATGAGAAAAAGGGAAGACTGTAATTGACAAGTTTAACAACAGATGTTGGGTTGTCTGTTTTGAGAAAACAGGATGGATTTTAATTCTGCAGAGCCTCGGCCATGGTTATTTCTATAAAAAAAATGACACCTCTTCTATGGACTAATGATTGCTGAGATGCAGTAAGCGACTCATCTCCGATCATCTTTGAATTGCGTCCAGAGGAAGATAATGCTGGGAAGCACCGACGAATCTGAGCCTTGCAAAGGATTTTAAGTTGAGAAGGTGAGGAATAGTGCTAGGATCGGAAGGGGAAATCAAGGTTTCTAGCAGCGGATTTCACATCCGAAGGTCATCCCAGTAGAGATCTGAAGAAATGCTCACTCCCAGGAAAGCAAGAGAATTTTTGAACTCTAGAATATTATTCCTCTCGGAGAAGGCAGAGCATATTCTATTTTTATGTCTAAAAATAGACAACATTGTGTCTTTTGGGAATTGAATTTTTGTCTTAAGCTTAAAATTTGCTCGACGCAGACCCAAAGACAGAAAGGCAGAAGAAACAGATGAATCACAAATTCATATTTATCCATAAAAAGTCAAAGGGATGATCACAATACCTCAATTTCTATAGAAGACGGAGGGTTTGAAAATTAAAATAGAAAATGTGGCTTGAATCTTTAAAGTAAATAAAATATTTGAAATAGTATGCACAAGCCGCTTGAATCTATCGACAAGTTTCACAAAGTGGCTTAAGATACCCAATGATTGTGAATTTATCCTGCGCACAAAGTAAGAAGCTTCAAAATATTTCATTTTATAAGCCCTCCACCTAAAAATATTAGAGTTGATTCGTCTACTTTTCTAGATTATTTATTTTATCAGGTATTTTAAATCAAAATATTAATTTAATATAAGTAATTTTTAAAGAAATTCTGAGAAGACAAAAAAGTTGGAAAAAGAGTAACTAGTGAATGCTGGAAGTCGATATTTAATCATTTAAAACAAAAGATATGTAAATAGTCTAAATGGCCTCTGCAGTCAAAAGAGTATGAAATAATTTATAAAAAAAAACTAAAAATCCACTTCATATTTTTTTTTTTTTGTTGGAGGGGCACAACTTGCCCCGCACGTAAAAAACCCTAGTTACGAATCTGGGGTTTGTTATTTTTTATAATTGTTTTATTTGCAAATGTATATTTGATATTTCACTTACCCTTGCTATGTAGCTTCTACTTTTATAAAAATTATTTTATGCAATGTCGTTTAAAATATTTGTATTATTTCTCAAAAAAAAAAAAAAAAAAAAGGTCCTTTTATAAACAAATGACCCCACAGATACATTTATAAGTTTAAAATTTGAGAACCTGTAACGTGAAATAACAAATTTTTGATGATCCCAAAACCTTCCCCTCTATTTATAATAATTAATTTTACTCACTGGTACTATTAAAAATGAGTGAAGAAAATCACTCTTTTTTATATTTACCCACTTAGTAAAAGGGATTTTTCTATTCGACGGGAAATGGGGGAGGGGGGGGCAGGTTCAAAGAATAGCTTGATTTGATCTCATAAATTCTTATTAGATTCGGTCTATACATGTCCATGCTCCTATTAACAATTAGATAACCTCTATTAGAGGGCGTAGGGGCATAGCTGCTTTATCTTTAGGGCCCGGGAGGTGAGGCCACGTGCCAGAAAAAGGGCCCCCTCCCTCCCCCACCACATCGCTCCTCTCTTCTGCCAACAGCCTTTTTATTCGAACAAGAGGACATGACAATCATTCGGCTACAAAAGACTCATCTCTTATCAACTTTTTTTTTGTGCCGCCGCCGCCGCCGCGACAAAACATCCTTATCGGCCCGACAGATGTAATTAAATTGGGATGAGAAAATGGGAATTGCAGCCAGAGAAAGAGAGAGAGGGAGGGTGTAATCATTTTGCTATTATAAAGGGCTTCTCTTATTAAATGCTTATAAATTATTTTTTAATTATATTCTAACCTGTTTAGTTTTTTATTATATAAATATTAAATCGTTAGAAAAAAGAATTCCCCAGGAACATTTTCATCTTAAATAATGAAAATGAAGATTTAATTGATTGAAATAAACTGATGTGGCCAACATTGCATAATATCAACAAAAAATAAATATATTTACGAAATTTGTGAAATGAAGGGAAGTCAACCACATCCAGCCCGCAAAGACGTTTTAGCTAACTGTTCAAATATAAAGTTATTAAAAGAGTTAGATATATACTGCCAAAAGAAAGTATTATGATCATGAAAAATGTAACCACCCAACTTTTTAAAATACCTTTCACTAGGACCTCAAAAATCCAAAAGATATTTGTTCATATGAGTATTTGTAGCTTTTTTATTGGCTTATTGGCTGGAACCTTTCATCAGAGAAGAATGAAATCTTAGAAATGTATAGTCTTAGGAGAGCCTAAGAATATATCAAAATTTGGAATGAATCGGTCGTTACAAAAGCCCCCTCCCCAAAATTTATTAAGGACTCAGCCTCCCCTGATTTGTGAGTATATATTTATTTATATGAACAAATGAACAATACCTAAAAAATAGTAATAAAAATAAACCTGCTTGTTCGTTGCTTTCTCTTTAAGAGGTTATGATATGGTTACCTCTGATTAAGAAGAGCTGGAAAGATTTTTTTATTGGAGATAGTTCTTGAAGGCACTATCAATATTTTTTCTCCTTGGGGGTACCTCTCAAGTGTATCATCATAAATATTGATTGAAAGACTTTGCAAGGCATCAGAGTCCAGAAAATGGGCGATGTTAGTCCCCGAAACGTCAAAATATTTTGTTCTTTCTGATAATTTCATTACATTTATAATTGAAAAATCGACTATTCTCTCCACGAATTTTCAATTTTATTTAATAAGTGCAAAAATTTTTTTTCTGATTTTTCATTTTAATTTCTCGCGCTATTATATATAATAGTAAGCGAGTAGAATTATGATCATGAAAAATTTAGCCCCCCAATTTTTAAAAATTCGTTTTAAAGTCAAAAGCCCTTTAAAAAATTTTAATGTACATAGGTGCACATGAGCATGTATATATATATGTGTGTGTGTGTGGGGGGTTATATGTCTGAAACCACTCATTGGAAAAGCATGAAACCTAACAAGTTAGAGGTCGAGTGCCTAAGAAGGTATTCATCATTTGAAGCAAACCGGTGAGCAGGGGACGGTAAAAAAAAAAAGCACGAATCACGATTTTCTTAGCATTCGCTGAACCAAATCTTTTGAAGCTAGGCGATAATAATTTTCATAACAATCCATTGGGAGAGGTTTGGGTATAAGATGCGTCATCATAGAGTGAAACTCTGAAATTTAATTTAATCCCTTTGGTTATTAAAAAAAAATCCAATTAATGAAAAGACAACATAACTTAAAAATAAATAAGACATGACTTGCATATTCAATTGCAGAGTGACCATCTTATATTCTCTGCGGAAATAGCGATGGCTAAAAGGCGTGGAAAAGTGTTGCAACTTTGTTGGCTATTTTTTTTTTTAAATAAAACATTTATCAAAAATTCATAAGGACGTTTACTTTTATACTTGGGTGTTGGCCCTAGGACTAGGGTGGGGAAAAAATTATCTAAAATAATCATGAAGGCATAAAATGTTTTTAAATTGTATAAATTAAGAAAACACGTAAGAATCACCCAATTGGGATTGGAAGGCGAATTCGAAATTAGAAAGAGAGAGAGAAATATAAAGATTAGCCATAGGCCCTGTTTCGTTGCAAAATCTAATTCAGTTTCCTCAAATAAAAGAAGAAATAGGATGATGGTGAGACCACCAGACAGAGACTGTTAAGACCTCTAGTGTGATTAGATGATAACGTCATGACTCTGCTTTTGTGTGAGGGGATAGCTTCGATTATTCCGCCATAGAGGCCGATATTGCATCCCGTTGATAGTCATCTTAACGGCTCTTCTCTACTATATTGTATTCTTCCCTACCTCTTCTCTCTTTGCTTGAGTTAACTAAATTTTCTCGAAATTGGAGAGAGTGAGAGAGACCTTCCGGTTGAACTTTAACAGGAGAAACAAAGTTGGTATTAATCGACAATCGACTAACCAGAATGTAGTTACGGAAAGCTAAGTAAACACTTAATAAATATAATAAACTAACCAACATACATACAGTACTAATTGAATAAATAGTTAGTTATTAGATTTATGAGGAAAAAATCAACATTCTATTAATATATAAAATGCAATTTTTCTCTGAAGATTTTCTCTCTTCAATCATGTGCCAGGGTATGTATGGTTACAAAAAGAGTAATTAATTTAACAAAATGTGAAGGCCTGTTATTAGAGCAAAGAAATAAAAAAAGTAATAATAATCAGTAAAGTGGGCCCCAAACAATATTTGGATGTTATACATTTCCAAGATCACCTAATAAATAATTGATATATGAGATTTAATCAGAGATTGTTAGAGCGTATTTTGAGAAAATCAAAAAAACTTAAAAAGTCATCAGTAAAGTAATAGTAACCGTTGGCCGAATTTAATGAAAAGTCCCGAGCAAGCGACGAGGGAATCTAGCATAAATCTAAAAATTCGTATGTTTTTTACTTTCTCTTAACTAAACGTATATGTGTCCTGTCCTTGGTGCAGAGCTAGAAATCTGGTTTCACGTATCAAAGGTCAGTGGTTCGACAAAAATTTATTTATATTATATTGGCTACCACTTGGTAAAAATAAATAAGGACGGAGTCTAAAGCCGAAAGACTTCAAAAAAAAAAAAAAAACTATATATGTAATATATAAAGGGAGAAAGTATTGCGTTCGGCAAAAAATTCGATGTCTAGATTTCAACGGAAATACACGTTTTGAGGGCTCATAATATAAATTTAAAAATTAAGAGCAAATAGGAAAATTAAAAGTTATCCCTTTAATTTCTCTTCTCTTCTCGAACTCGTACATTCTAAGAGAAACTGAAGATGTTGGGAAGATAAATTCGTCAATAAATTATTATAATTTAAACACAGACGAGGCAATCGAGAAAAGAATGAGGCATTAGTCCAACACTGCCGTTATTAAAGACTTCAATTACTTATTTTTGTTCTTCCTGAAATCCGAAAAACCAACCAAGGAAGGGTTGACATGATTATTTAATATTTTATATATTATAGATAAAGTGAATCAAAATAAATCCAACGTTTTTCAAGAGAGCGAGTAAAAAAAAAATGGATAAATTTAGGAAACCTTCATTTCCCTGAAAATTACAATTTTTCTTAAAATCTAACGTACACCGTGAACAAAAAGTCAATATACCAATTTGTAATTAAAATAACAAACACCAAATATATGAAAAGTCAAGTAATATTATAAAATCTGAACAAACGTTACCGATAATTCTCAAAATGAAAACTCTTTGAATCCGTCCTCAAAAGAACTACAATTAGTTCTTTATTATTATTGATATGTTTAAAAGCATATCCAATTAAGAACTTGAAGTGGTCAACATTATTAGGCCTTTTTGTCCTATATAATCCCCCAGATAGAAAAATCAGTCGGGGCTTTGTGGAGGCCAATCCCACGTTCCTCGTCCTCGACGATCAATCCACTCCACAAAAGTTGCGTCCAAGAAGTCTCGTGCAACATTTGCTGCTCCGCCATCCTGCTGTCAAATTGTCTCAGTACCCGGTACAGGATTATTCTGAAATTGGGGAATAACACTTTCTCTAAGCGCATTCAGATAGCTCTCGCCAGTATCCATATTATATATATTATCTACAAATTTAAAATAGAAAACCGGGATATTGAAACATTGTAATTTTGGTAAACTGACTTTTGGGCTACCCTGTATTTAAAACATTTACAGACACCCGCTATACTTTTTGGACTCAGGTGGGATGATCAATTTGTTAAAATCTCCAAGTAATGGACGAAGGT
>JAAAKE020020227.1:13673-27950 GCA_010014785.2 Anisolabis maritima | reverse complement strand
TTATGTTGGAAAATTTTTTTTTTTTTTGCATTTCTTTGAAATTTTTTTTTGCATTTTTCAAAGAATAAGTAATGTAATTTTGCAGTTGTCTAAAAAAGAGCATCACAATATGTTTATATAATATATAATTTATATAAAAAATACATATTTTTATATTGCATTTGAATTTATATTTAATTAACCTAATTAATGTAATAAACATTATAATAAAAACATTAATATCTTCTATATTAATTTTAGTTGGGCTGAGGAAGGATTGCTATTTCAGTCGAAAAAAAAGACTCTAACAGTGAGAAATTTAAAAAATTGGATTTCTGTTTATTACTTCCTTATAAGTTAAATAATTAAATTCATATTTGCATAAGCTCTTTAGATAAAATATTTTATCAGGAAAATTAATTAAATGGGGACTTAATAGTCTTGCCTAAAAGATGAATTTCTATTTATTTATAATTTATTTTAAAAAAAATAAATATAATTTTAATCTTTTAAAAATGTATATAATTTTTTCGAAGAAAAGAAAATTATAATGCTTCTATAAATTAATAAAGTATTTCAACATAAACCCATTGTACATTTTACCGTGACTATTATTACGATGATTTAATTCAATTTCGTAATCTAATAAACGAAGGCACTCTGCCGAGTCCATTTGGAATTAAAAATAAAATCAACGTCTCTTTCGGCTAAGTGGTGGCGAATTTATTTTTATTTGTCCATCCGGAGCTCGGTGAGGGTGCTGACCCCTCCTAGGTATGATTTATCCTTCCAGGGGGCCAACTAAGTAATAGCCACGCTCAGGGAGCCCCCCATTAACTCGGCACAGTGTCATCATTTATTTTTATTAATCAATTAATCGTCCCCTTTGGCGCACTCTTACTTCCCCTAAAACACGCACACATAAACACTAAACACATACATACATGGCTCTCTCTTGTTTGCCAAAAGAAATTTTAATATTTTATAACAAAAACAACAACAACAAGCTGAAGAGATCATAATATTAAATATGGCTAAATAATTTGTTTAAAAAACAATGTCAAAAGGGAAAAGAGTTATTTTAAAAATTGGATTTATAGTACACGTATTTCTTGAGTACAACGACCGCTTTCTTTTAATATAAATAAAAGAAATATTTATAAATCCTAGTCTATTTAAATTTAAAAAACTATAATTATAATCTCAAAAAATATATATATATATATAAAATATCAAGATAGAAAAATCCTTTCATAGAAGGGTGAAAAAAATGTCAGTTTTAGCTCGGATAATTCGTGATTGCCTCTACACTCATAGATATGAATGAGCCCCTGAGTGTAGAAATGATTGATTGTGCTTATTAAATTCATATGAATACACATAATCTCCTATTCAGAAAATTAATAAATGCTGAAATGTATCCTCATTTGGGGTCCTTTGAGTTGCTGGTCCTTCTTTATTAATGTATTTACTCTCTCTCTCTCTCTCCTCCTCAGGAGAGGAGAGAGATCTTTCCGGCAGACAGACTTCTCTCCCCGTGAATGTCGAAATCGAATTAAATGCATCCCGCAACCAGAGACTTCACTCGTGACCAAATGCCAGGGAGGGAATGGGGAAGTCGCGATGACAGTTCTATTAGGGATATTGCCATCAGCCCAAATGGCCTCATGGCAGCTTTACTTTTTTGTCTTTCAATCCATTATAACAATATCGAGACCACCAGGGAACCTATTTTTGAGAATTTCCTGTTGAGAATTTAACGGGAAAATAATAAATATTAGCTAGATCCAAATATAAACTTGGAAGAAAAAAAATGAATAAAAATATTATTTAAAGTAACTGAAATATCGTTACCGCGGACTCTAACAAAACTGTAATCTTTACGCCTATTCTCTATGAGAAGCAATCCTGTTCACAGACATATTACTCAAGGATTATCTCTGTCCTTCTCGAACCAATTGCGCATGCGCAAAATTATCAGATATCTGAATTTATCAATAAATGTCAACCTATCTATGAGAGTGAACTGAAGATTGGAAAAATCTTTAAACTTTTGAAAATGACTATAAATTAAGGACAGAGATGGGTTAGAAATGGTCTCTCTGTATGGTTTTTTACCGTTGATAAGCATTCCAGTTATAGTGAGAGTGATATCTTATATTTTTTTTTCCTATTTAGGCCTAAATGTTATATTGATTATATTTATTTATTATATTATAGACTTAAATGTCATGCTATAGAGTGTCTTGATAAATTATTTATAAGGTGAAGAAAGATAAGTGCAGGCAGGTGAAAAATCAAACAATTAAATTTTTTATCGTCTTTAAGTCACGTCCTTACTCAAATTGTTAAAAATTATACGACGGTGTTATTATTTTGTTGTATGTTGTAATTTGTAATAATTTTGCTCTTGAAGAAGGGCTTGATTTACATTCACAAAGTACACCGAAATTTTATTTGTTTTATTTTTCTCCTTCTTCATTTTTTACCCTGAGTACAGTCATAACTTATCTCTAAATTATTTGTTATTCAGAAATTAATACTCTTTTCTCTTCAGTCATTTGTATCTGGGACGTTGTGGTTACCTTAGAGAGAAACTTCCTTGAGAATAACATCGGAGAGGTTCCCGTTTCCTTCCCCAGATAGAGATATGAAAATTTCGCAATGAGGAGGAGTTGCTTTCAACTCAGGAGCTTAGCAGGCATAAGCTTAGCTGTTTTAATAAATAAGTATTCAATGCAAAATTTGCAAAAAAAAGACGTAACTATAATAATTAATAAAAAAAAAAGCACTTATCGTGAATCAAATTTTAAAGATCAGCAAAGAAATCGAAAAAAAAAAGACTTCAGTATTTATTTATCTTACATCAAGATTTCAATAAAAATGAATATTTTTATAAGAGAAAACAAATATATTTTAAGGAAATTTTTAATTTACCTTTAATTTATTCACTTATCGTTTTCCTTTTCAATTTTTAACTCTCTTGACTTTTAAGATTTCCTTCCCTATTAATTGTTTTAATCTCTAAAGGTGAATCTAAATGTTCTACACAAGAATATATGCCATAAATTATTTTTTCACTGTGCTAACCCTTGTATTTCTTAAGTTGTTTTCCTTTGGGAGCTATCAATTCTCTCTGCTCCTCTCACCCCCTATAAAGAAAGAGAATTCTCTCCCCACTTCGCTTCTTAAGAGTAATGAATGATCTGAGATGTCAAATTCGCATAGGTCTCAATTAACCATGAACATCAAAAAACAAATTTTTACTCTTGTTTTTTTGATAAATATTTAGAATTCAAAAACTTAAAAAATTATGGGTTTTTCTAAATAGGATCATTAGAATTTTATATTAAAAAAAATATTAGAGATATATGGAAAGGGAGGAAGTCACTTCACTTCAGGATAGATCGATAGAGGCTCTCTATTGGCTGACTTCCTCCCTTTTCTCATATCTCTGATCTGCGTACAGCCACCCATCTAATCGTGAAGATTAAAAAAAATTGTTTTTACAATAATTTATATGAATAATCATGACATCGTTAAAGAGCAAGAGAAGTTTTAGAAAATTTTGCTTATAAAATTAAAAGTTTTTATGTTATTTGGTTGTAGATTTTCTAGTGAACTGATGGAGATGCATTCTATAACCTCAGAGAGGAGATTGTTCATATTTTCATTTTTATTTTTCTCACAAATGCCTGAATTGTGCACTTTACTGCTCCGCCATTGTTAAAAAAACACAATATACTATATTTCCCCCCAAGTTTGTATGAAATCCATGGCAAAACCCTCTTGTAAGACATTCACTGATTTGAGTTTAGTAGAAGTCACATACATCCAATTCAAGGTTGGATAGATTTTTTTTTAATCATCTTTAATTTCGAAAATCCGCCTGTCCCTTGGAGCAGAGGATCTAAGGATCAGTAATCAGCCACCTCCAGAAAGATATATTTATTTATATTGTCTACCAATTAATTTAAATAAATATATGAATATTGTAATATATTTCTATAAAATAGTTATAGTTAATGTCTTTTTGATCTTCAATGCCGAAAGAGAAAAAAAAATTCAATGAATATAAAATTACCTTGAAACCAAATTTTAATTATTTAATAGAAGGGGAAAGTTAAGGTCTAATAGGCGCGTCCCTTTGTATTTCATTTGAATTGAAATAATTCAATAAATGGAGGTTACAATGTTTAAAAAAAAAAAAAATTTGTTGTTTATTTAATTTCAGGTGAAGCAATCTCCATTAATATAATTTTGGAAGTTATGTTAAAAAAAACGTAAAAATAAATAAATGGATTCTTGACTCTTTTTTTTTGTAATTTAACAAATTAGGGGTGTGTGTATGTGTGTATATCCGATTTAGGGGTCACTTAAAACAACATGGAAGTGGGGCGGATTTTTTTTTTTAACAAACACGCATAAAAACGCACATGAATTAAGATTGATTCACATACACCCTACTTTTTTTTTTTTAATGTTTCGAGAAAATTGCTTTTGATGCTAGAAATAATCTTTGTGGTTCGTTGAATATATTCATTCATGCCACACAATTGACGATAGTAACGCACTCTCCGCGTTTAATGATACTTTGGTTTTTTTTTTTAAATTAGTCCCATCTACATCACCCCCACCCGGTGCAAACGACACTCGAACCCCAACACACACAACTCAGGGTGGGGGAAGATTTATTTTTTTCTGTTGAAAATTTTATAGAAAAATAATAGTTAATAAGGTATTTTATTTTCCTTTGTTAGACAATTTAACCATCGTCCCTCAGGGTTGAACTCCGCCCCTTTTGCATCATAACACACAAACTCAACATATACAATTAAATATATTTTTATCGCTTTAGATAGGAATAAAACCTACGTCTATATAACCAAAAATTAATAAATCCAATTAAATATAAAAATTGTTAATCAGCTTTATTTAATTGATTAGTGGTTAAGATTTATTTGCTTGTTCCTTTTCATCCTCTTTATTTGTTTTATTTGTGCACATGGAATTTTTTTAAGAATAGGATCAGTGTCGCAAACCTGGCTACTTAATTGGCCCCCCATTCCCTAATTGGGTCTGTTCTTTTCCAAAAGGGCACAATCTAAAGCCAATCAATACACCAATCAAACCAACAGACACTAAGCTCCTTCCATTAGTTAGGGCATACAAGAGCAATTGTTTACCTTATGCGATTTAACTTTTTTTACTTTTCTTTGATAAAAAAATTAAATAATTAAAATTAATTTGACCTCACAACAACATTTTACAGTTAATTTTGTTTTATATTTTGAATATTTTCAATAAGAGTGTAAGCATAAACAAGGCCAGAGAAAATAAGGGAGATCACAGTCTTTGGAAGAAGACTATAGTACTAGCTCACTCATATTACTAAATTATTAATTTTTTTTGGAATTAAAATTTTTTCTAAATCAACCTTGATTTAACAAAATTTTTGGCAGGTATGATGCTTGGCATCTCAGTATTGATAGATGTTTTGGAGCTGATTACGTCATATATTGAGCATAAAAAATTTTTTATGGGAGATATATATCTAGAGAGAGCGATTAGTGCGCACTCGAGTAACGAAGACCTTGCTGATAGCTCTTGACAGATGTCTTCGATATGCAAATTATATGACGCAATCATCTAAAAGCTTCTATCAGCACTGAGGATGGCGAGCGTCATGGGCGTCGAAAGATATGTTATTTGAAGGTGTGAAGAAGATTTAGAAAAACACCTAGTTTTAATTCATGCATATTTCCAAAAAAAACCGTCCAACAGGTTATTCAATATATAAAAAAAAATTGTATGGTTGAAACTATTAAAGATCTTCATTCATTTCAAAGCGAAAGAGAACTTAGGCCTTTTTATTATTCAATTTTGATCAAACTAAGGGGCATATTTTATTTAAAAAAATCCTCAAGCTAACATTTCGGTTCTCGAGAGCTGGGATTTTGTCAAAAAAGGAATTTATATATACACCAGGACCGAAAAGAGGTTAGAGGATTTTTTAATAAAATGGCATATATATAAATTCCCTTGACAAAATCTGAACATCTCCCAATTGAGGACTGAAATGTAAACTAGGGTATTTTTGAATAAAATGAAATTCCACTGGCTGCACTCTTTGATTTGTCTTCCTTCCTAAATTTGTTCACCTTTTGATTGAACTCATCCAGTCTTACTTCTCTAAAGATTTTTTGACGATTTTCCTAAAAATTTTATTAAATTTAGGATGATAATTACTTATATATAAAAATAATATCTGTCTCAATGAGAAACATTTTTTATATTCGATATACTTAATGTCTAAGATTTATCCAAATCAAGTTTATATTAAATAAAAATATACATGTATTTATGCTGTCATACTCTTATTATATTATATACAATCAGTACATCGGGGTTTTATATAAATTCCCTAAAAAGGATTAAATTTTCAAAAAGTGGCAAAGAACTTTTAAAATACTCATTACATCACATTACTGTTAAGAAATCGAAACGAAAATTCAATCGTATATTTTTGTATTTTTCTTTCCAAGCATTATTATCGTGATTCGGAGAGAAGTAAAATAGTCACACCACGTGAGGAAAAAGGCTGCATAGTGGAAGTAGAAGAAATTCTAGTCTTTTTTCTAAAAAATTATTTTTTTTTTTGCCTTTTCTGAGGCTATATAGACATTAAACATTAAATATACTCTATTTATTTACGATGCAATGATCCAGGCATATTTATATCAATTGGTATCCAATTTGACTTAAATAAATTTTCATTGGAGTCGGGATCGGAGCCCACATCCCTTGTCTTTTAAGGTTATCAAAATTAACAATTTAACCTCTCGGCTTCAGGAGGGGGAAAAGAGGAATTATTTAAATAATCCTGGAAGATTAAATCATTTAAGACAGCTAGACTTTAAGTGCATGGCCCAGAGGGACAATCTTAATCATAGGGCCCGAACCCATGAGTAGTGTAAAAAAATTGATTTAAAGTGTAATTTATTATAAATGTTCGTCCAATAAAAGCGCTCTGTTCTCTTTTTGATTTTATTTCAGGGCAACCCTGTAGGAATCTTGGCACACAATCTGCTTTTTTTTGATTTTATTAATAATCTACTAATAAGATTACGTTATATCTCTGTTACTTATTCTCCGAGATGTGCATGATGATGGCCTCAGATTAGTGATTGAAACTTTGTGCAAATATGTTAATTGTATATTAAAATTAATTTAAATCATTGTTTGAGCCAAAAAAAGTTGTTGTTTTTTAAAGATATTAATTAATAGATAGAGATGCAATTCTGTCAGATAAATATTTTTGGAAAAAAAATTTCAAATAATAAAAAATTTGCAGATCCAAAAAGATGTAATAAAATGCTGCTAATTTTGAGGTTTGAACTAGAAACGGGAAAATAGCAATGTAAATTATGTTATATAATGCAATGTAAAAATTAATATCATGTAGCTGGGTGAGGAAGGCTAGCCGAAACGTCTATGGAGAAAGGCAGTAATAAAAACACGCTTCAGTTGCAAAATATAAAAAATTTTTTTCCCTATTATTTTTTCCAACACCTTAATATAATATCAAAAAATTACTTTTTTCTAGTTTTATATATTTCTATTTAATCATTATTAATTCACAAATTATTATAATGAAATTTTGTACAATATGAAACAAAACAATAGTAAACAATATTCTAAAAAATGATAATAAAAATGTCATTTTAGAAGATTAAGTGTTTTTTCAATTATCAAAATTTTTTTTCCAAAAGAGAGAATTAGTATAAAAAATACCCCTCCCCCCCTTCCTCCTCCCGCTCTTATGTCAGACGAATTTAGTAAAATCCATCATCATAAACTCCGCAAGTTGAAATTCAAACGCACCCTGTTTTCTTGATATTTCACTTCCTTCCCCCTTCTTTACGTTTTGTATTTTGACAAGTGTTTTTATTTTACACGGAGCAGTGGCTTTAAGCTACGTCGTCGTCGCCCTCCTCTATGCATTTTTGGTGTTGATTCATTCTTATTCGTCCCCCTCCCTGAAGGGGAAGGGGGTGCAAAATAAAAACATCAATTCTGATTATTTCTACTTTTCTTGTTCTTTTGAATTGCTCCTTTTCTTGTCTTTTTTTTTTTTGTTCTACTTTAATTAATTACAAATTTCATACTTCGCATTTAATCCTTAAATGTCATTATTCTTCTTCTTCTCTTTTTTTTTCTACTTCAGGTGTTTATTTAAATTAATGACTTAATTAATAGTCAGAGAGAGTGCGATGGCGACGCACTGGGAGCTTAAACAAACTTAGGAAAGGGTTAATTTATAAGTCTCAAGAAAATAAAGCAAGTAAATAAATTTTAAAAATATTCAGGTGTCCCGATATCAGGGGAATAATTCATCATTAAGGAAAAAAATAAGCAGAGGTTATCCCAAGGCGAGGAAAAGTTTTATTATTATAATAAAGGGGCGCTAAATCAAACATGCATAACAAAAGCAAAGTAAAAAAAATTTTGAAATTACTTCATAAATACTTGTATTTTTAAATTAAATTATTGTAAAATAAATAATAATTATAATTAATAAATTTCAATTCATTGAAACTTCTAGGCTGATGATAATTTCACCCCAAGTAAAGGGTTAATGACACAAAAGGCCCTTTCGAGTGGTCTGAAAATGTCTGGATCTCCCAAACTTAGGGATCCGCCTTATATCCTTCCATCCATTTGGGTTGCCTATCCTGCAGCAAGCAAAACCGAACTAATTTATGCACCTTATTGTATCTTAATTGATGTTTTTTAAGTGGAAGCTTACTTCACAATTTCTTGACATCCCTTCTAGATCATGTCGAGAGCTGATAAATCCGTCTTCTAATTTTTATTTTCGGGATCTGAGGACATATTGACATATAGAGGAATATGTATTAAATACGCTGAATATTATCCAGGCAATATCAATTGGTATCCATATGATTTAAATAAATTTTCATCGGACTGCCTGGGATCCGAACCCACTCCCTTTGGCTTTTAATACTGACAATGTCACTATTCTCAACCTCTCTGCCACGAGGGGGAGGGGGGGGGGGGTGTCTTCTAATATAACTACCAAAATTTTGTTTATTAAAAATATGATGACTATTGCTAGGTCCTAATTAAGACTAAGACTATTATTAATCTTATCGACGGCCAAAGAAAAATTAAAGGAATATAATAATTTTTTTTTAATTTAAAAAAAAAGAACGGCCTATTTGTATTTTTTTGTTAGATTTCCTTTTTAAACCCCGCAGTTTTTTTATTATTACTATTATTTTCCTGTTTCTTTTAAGTTTATTTATTTCAGCAATCCTTTCCAAAATAAACCTTGTTTTTTTTTTTTCTTAAGTAGTAATATATACAGTCAGCAACAGAACAGGGGAGAGTTGCGAGCACCTTGTTTCGCCGGAAGTGACAGGCATTTCCGTTGAAAAGTCATCAAACAACTTTTGCTTCTCTTTCGACGTACGCAAAAAAAAAAAAAAAAACGAACATAAAAAGTTTGCGGTGAAAATTAATAAAATTAGATGGTACGGTACCGTATTTGTTATTTTTATTTTTTAATGTTTAATAAACATATAAAGTGAAAAATAACGAACGACTTTCCATTCGTTAAGGAATTTTTTAAGCAAGGAATTAATAAATAATAAAATAAATACTATCATATATCGATTTATGAAGACACGGAGGGGAGGAGAGAATGTTGAATGGAAAGTAGAGGTATGCAGCCAACAATGTAGTCGTCAACTCCTCAGAACGACGAAAATAATATTAAAATACAAGATGACAGTACTAATACTTTAACAATATTTTCGTCCTGATGATGAGAGAGACATGTACTCGAGTCTCTCACTAGCAGAGTAAGCGCATCAAACCCACTTACCGGGATCGTTGTTTATTTACCAGAGATGCTTTCGTACCCGGAGACATACACCTCAAACCCAGCCTACCTCTGGCTGTATCCATCTATTGGCACCCCGTGAAGTTACTTTATTTCCTAACTCTAACTCCTCCTCCTATATTGATTTCTAGCTAATTACTCCACTATCTAATTCCATCCAGTGCCTTTATTCTAACATATTCTATGCTAGGGAGAATGTTCTAGTTGAGGAGGGACTTTCTCAGCACCGGCGTGTAGCCTACTCCTTGCGAAGAGTCATTGAAACACCATTGAGAGGGAATCCTTATTTTCGTCCTTTCCACAGGCCGGGGTGTCACAGCAACTCTCTCTCCTCATAGACTTGCCTGAGGGCTCTTGTGCTTCCAATCCTTGGGGATTTGTTTACATTAAATATTTTTATTTAATAAAAAAACCATATAATTAATAAATTAATAAATCTATATAGGTGTATTTGTAATTTTATTGAAATTTTATATCAAAATAACGTTTTTATTTTACTAATTATAACAGTTAATTTGAATAATAATCTTAAATTTTCTTAACAATGATGATCAATTGTCAGACTCTTTATCAAGTTTAAAGTCTCTGATAATTTCACGTGTAGTAATAATAACCCCTTTGGTGGCGTGCAATTCCAAAGGGAGGCTGTCTGATAACTTGTCTTAATTCAAACTAATTCGAGGTTGGCCCGATATATATCAGGTGCCGTCTTCAAGACGCCCAAGGTGGAACTTGAGAGCCCCGGGGCCCCAAATTAACGCCACTAATTGTTCGTCCCATACAGCCAATTAGTCACTGTTACAGCCCATTAGGGCTCTGAACTTGTACTTGCCCCCCACTCGGAAACTAGAAGATCTCAGTCTCGGCACGATCTATCTCTATTACGGAGATACAACCAACAACATATATATACAGTGCGTCTCAACTCTCTCCGTGTTGTTGACCCATCAGAATCACTTTTCAAATTTAAAGGGAGTGTTACGGGAAATTTATCGCCCCTAAAATCTATCGCCAGAGAGGGAAGAGAAGCATGATTAATAAGTTAATATATTGATTTTTAGTATTATTAATCGTTTATTTTTTCATATATGTAAATGTGGATGTTTTTTTGTTAAAGTAATATTAAAAATTAATCCCTGGGGTAGTTAGACTCGCTACGAAGTTTAAAAACAATTGTCCCCTTTATGGAAATCGTTTTTGGACGCATGCTAATGAATATTAAATTTTTTTGTTGATTTCCGTTGACTTAATTGATTGAAAGGTTTTTGGTTGGTCTTGAATCATAATTATTTGTTATTTAACCATTTCTATGGGATCTATGTTTTCGTTCTTTGTGATTCTTATTTATCTGGTACAAAATTTAAAATGTTTGAGAACTCCTGCTTGCGCATGCTCAGCTGTTAAGTGTAGAGATAAATTAACAACCGTGTATGAAAGGCTCGAGGAACTCTGGAGCAATTAAAAAATCAAAAAAGTGGGTTACCTCGGTTGGTTACTTTCCAGCAACTAATTATAAATATACTATTGATAAATATATGGTACAAATTAGAATTGGCGATAAAAAATTCTTCCATAAATCCTGAGTGAAATCTTTAGCTTATATGTTCTCTATGAGAAGCAGCCGTTCCAATTGAGAGAGCATTAAATAATAATCCGTCCTTTTCTGGGCAATATATGCATATATATGGCTATGAGAGTCAGCAGAATATATGAAAAACTTTTGATATGACTGTATTGTAAGAAAAGATAAAGATGTCATTTGAGTGCTCTCTCTATCGACGGAACTTTCAAACTCCAGTTTATTTAGAGTTCAGCGGTCTCTCATATGAATATTCTCTCGAAATCTTTTGTTTCTTGATTTGTTTCTAAGCTAAAATTAATTGTTCCCCCTCCCCATCTAGAGATTAGATGTATTGACATTTTCAATATTAAAAGCCAAGGGGTATGAGTTCGGATCCCAGACATTTCGATAAAAATGTATTTAAATCAATTATATACGAATTGGTATAAATAAATGTCTGGATAACATTGTCTCGTAAATAAAAAAAATAAAAGTATAGTTTAAATTCTTAAAAATTAATTAATTGTTTGGTCTTGTTATTAAAGTTATTCTAATATTATTATACTCTTATAGAGAAAAAAATAAAATTATATTTACTGTATTATTTATATAATTTGGAAATGAAAAGTGAATTTGGCAACTGGATGATAAACAAGAATGACAGGCAAGCTGAAAAAGAGAAGAGGGGTGTTAACCGCTTGGTGACGTTATTTTTTGAGGGGGTTGTGATTGCAGATGAGCGAATGGGTGAGAAAAACTCTCTAAGACAGCCAATGGGGATGGGGGATGGGGGATGCAAGGGTCCATCCAAGCATGAAATCGAAGTCATGCCTGGCTGTCGGCACGACAAATGCTCTCCAGGCTCAAAAAACTCCCCCACCCGAAAAAAAAGAGGAAACCAGTAAAGTGTTTCAATGAAATTAATCTTTTAGCCGGACAATAAAAAAGTGACAGATTCTTAGGTAAAAGAGAATGATAGTTTAGGTGAAAAGGAGAAAAAAAGTCAAAAGGAAATGTAAAAATTTAAACAACGAATATATTGCTAATAACCCGACAACTAGTAGTTTTACTTAAAAAAAAAAAGGACCTCTGCTTGTGCAGGTGTAGAAACTGTGCATTAGCCTAAGTCCTAGGTTTTTATTGATGTTAATTTTCAACACGGTCGTAGGAAGCCACCGGCACACGTTTTTCTTTCATTATATGTATTATTATATTGTATATATTAGTTAAGATGGCCTTAGGAGCTAAAGTGAAAGAAAAAATAAATTGTAGAGGATCTATACCGAATAGATTGTGGACAGGCAAAAAATAAAGAATGCAGTCGATTTTATTTCATTTGACATATATATTTATATATAAATGTTTCCGTTTGGGTTTGGACCATCATCGGAGCTGTGGTTGTGTAATTTTAATAATAAATTTAAAAACATTCATTTTATTAAAAATTATTTAGAAAGTTATTTTATCGGAGACAGCTCCGATGATGGTCCAAACGTTAGTAGTGGTTTATATATAAATATATATGTCCAATGAAATAAAATAGGCTACATTCTTCATTTTTCTACAAAATAAATTTTCAACAGAACCAAAATATTATATCTTCAGATAATTTCAAGAGAAAATTTTGTTATATCCTATTTATAGACTTAGAATTAAATTAAATATGATGGTAATTTTACATTTTTTTAAAAATTATTTATTTTTTAAGCATTTACTATGAATTAGGTCTGGATGAAGAAAGATATTTTGTTTTGTATTAAAGAATCAAACTATTACTTATAAAATAATATATGTTTGGAAAGTAATTAAGTAAAATTAATTAACTTAATCAGCGCTTCAAATATCAAAAGGGCCACCCTCATTCATAAAAGAAACTTCTCTTTTGAGAAGAACGCAAAGGCCGCAAAAATGGTGGAATATTGGCAGAGGAGGCGTCTGGCCGCACACGTGGGCCCCACACAGGCGCCTACGTCCAAATCAATGACAGGAAACATAATTCGGTTGGTCCCATTTACCTCTCGCCTTCTCCCCCCCTACCCCTAAAAATAAACAAGCGGAGCATTTGAGAAGGAGGGAGTCAGAATTCGCCAGCCAGATGGTCCATCATCAAGAGCAGAGGGCCGCCTTCTAGTCCATATCTTCATATTCATATTTTCTAAGAGCATTAAAAGGGCCGTGGAAAAAATAACATTATAACGTACGGTAATAGGTCCGAATTTATTAGCGATGTATTCTTTTTAAGTAAAGATTAAAAGAAAAAATAAATATCAAAAAAACTATATTTAAGTTAGTTTAATAAAGTTCAAAAAACTAATTTATTATTACCTTTATCCATAAATAATGTCCGAATGTGTGTCTTAAAATAAATTAAAGATACTACTGGCTGGCCAGGTCATATGACGATCCCTAATGGAAAGAGGTGGCAAGATTGTAAGAGGAAGAAGAGATGCCAGTCTTAGCTCGGGTAATTCGCTAGCACCATCAGAGCAGGGAGGGCGAAGGGGGCGAGACGGTATCATTTTAGGGGGGACAATTTTAGCTAATATTCCTAAAAAAAGATTACAAAATTTGGAGAAGATAAAATTTTCACCAGGTCTAAGGTGAAATTTTCGATTGAGCGATTGATTAATGCCAAAATTTGATTTGTTTATTAAAACTAAGATTTTTTTGGTTTGTTTTTCAATATTTTGAGAAGGCTGCAGTTTTTTTTTTTTTTTTTTTTTTTTTTTTTAAAAAAAAAAAGAAAAAGTGAGTAGTTATTTTTTTTTAATTATTTTAATGTTTTACGTAGATTGGATTTCTTCTTTCT
>JAAAKE020020227.1:0-13663 GCA_010014785.2 Anisolabis maritima | reverse complement strand
ACAACGTAGCGATATTTATCTTTATGAAAGAACGGGCGAATTAACTTATGGTGTTGAAGAATATCCAGATTCTCAGCCATAGTCTTTTTTATTAAATATTTTAAGCTTTAAACGACGACGATGTTCTGCCTTCATCTGGTCGATTTATCGGCATATAATCACGTTAAAATCTTGCTGGCAAAAAGTTTGATTGCATTGCTTATTGAGCGAAACCATAATAAAATATTTTAATAAAAAAATCTTTCATATTATATCTTTGCTGTTGATGTTTATTTTTTGTCTCTTCGGCCTCTTGGGCCATATAGACTTTAAACGATACTAATTATCTATATTTATACATATTTATTGACATGAATTGGTATCCAATTGATTTAAATAAATTTTCATCAGAATGCCTTTAACTTCTCGATAGCTCAATAGCATAATCTTAACGAAAAAAACTCAAATAAATTGTTATTATTATAAATAAACTAAAGAAGATAGTAGCATATAGGCGAAGTTATCTGGAAATTTCATCTAGCCTTTTTATGGATTATTACAAAATATGCAAGTTGAATATCTTAGAGTGGGGATTGATGATATTTTATACATATTATAATATATATGTTTATAGAAGAGTGATCTGAATCCGACCCATCACCTTCGTAAAGAATTATTTTGCAGAGAAAGACGCCGAGTTCTATTTGGACGGGAGAAGTGTGTAGACTTACAAGGAGAGATCTAGAAAAATAAAAATAAATTTGAATCTTTGTTAGGTCAGAAACTTTTCGGACCACCCTCGAATATATAAGAAGAATAACTCAAAAATTATTAATATTATTATTAAATTCATATTTATTATTAAAATCATTATTCATATTTGATTTTTGAAATAGGCATAATCGGGGGACAAGAATACTTGATTTTATTGGAACTAATAAACGCATATCTGGTCTTTTGGAAATTCTATGAATTTTCATTTACACTTATTATGTGGCACAAAGTAAAAAATAAATTAACAATCGAATGAGTAAAGAGTTTAAAAAGAAAAATAAATAATGCATAAAAACCTCCAACTTTCCAAAAAAAAATTCTTCTAAACTATTTCCAATAAAGGAAAATCGGAAAAAGTAAATAAAAAATTCTTATACAAAACTTATTAAAAATCCCCACTTCCCGGTGTATTTCCGGGAGATTCGCTTCCGAATAGATAGAAATTCATTAGGACTGCTAGTGAGGGAGGCAGGGTTCAGATCCCCCCCCTTTCCAACGACATCAGAGGCTAACAAAAACACATTCATCTTGATTTGCTTAACGATTCGTCCCCGGCGACGATTAATTGCTGTCGTCGGTCTTTCTCAGTCTGGAAGGGGAGGTTTCCTATTGAGCTGTTAAGATATACAATTATATATTTGACAAAGAAATTTATTTTAAGTTGAGAAGCTTCTAGTAAAGATTGAGTTAATGTTCGAATTCCGACCTTCGCAATAATCATGATCATTTTCCTCTTGGTTTATGTTTACATACTTATCTTCATTTTTTCTATCAAGTTTAAATAAATGAAAGTTCATGAAAGAACAGGAATATTGCCTTAAAATACAATACTTCTTTTGTAATATATGAGAGTAAGAATAAAATCAAAACAATTTTATAAATAAGTATTTGTATTAAATTCGGATAGAAATTATGTGATACAATTCAGATACAAATCTTACATACAGAGATCTACAATGTGAAGTGAAGAGAGAAGCCAACTTGTACCTGAAGAAGCCTCTGAATGAATGGCCGAAACGTAGGATTTAATACAAATAAACTACAGATAAATTTAATTAATTTAATAAACAAATTTAAATTCCAAATTTAAAATGTAATAAATGACGTACAAATTAATTGTCTAAAATAACTTCTATTCTAAATTTAGCTGGAATTTTTTAGCAATAAGACAAATTCCCATCTAAGATTAAAGACTTTTTAATTTGATGTTTTCCCTAATCTCCAAACTTAAACATATGGGGCGAACTTTCCCCTAAGCAAAAATAAACAAATGTTTTGTGAAAAATATTATTTTTTTTTTCTATTTTTTTATAATCAAATGAATATTTATTTGATATATTCAGAATAAAACTTCTTGTCACTAACTTGTTGCCTCTGATCCCCATCTATTTTATAGAATTTTTTAAAGATATCCAAATTGACAATTTCTATTGGCGATTAATTTATTAAAATCTCTTTGTACGTGGAGAATTTGCGACGAATTTATTTTCCAGAGATTAGATAATAATATTTTTTTCCGTCCATCATCAGTCAAAAGAGATGATGTAGCTCAACTAAACTTTGTATAAATATATGCACTGTTATATGTACCTAACACCTAATGATTAACTTTGGATAGATAATCAAGCTTTTGAGTGATGATGGAAAATTTTGTCTTTCTCAAATATCGCTATCAAAATAAAATAATATCGATTTATTAGTAATAGACTGTGTAAAATTCAAATATAATTCTTCATTGTTAGTGAATTTAAGATGGGACTAGAACAGTCTGGCCCGTTGCTTGACATTGAGACAAACCCTAAATCTTGTCTCAAGGACAATTCATATACATGCAATTTTAACTTTTTGTTCTAGCATCCTCCTTAAAAGTAACTAGACCACCTGTATCTTTTGTTTCGTCTTAGTGGATTATTAGAAAGATGAGATCCAAAAAATAATAAATTTAATAATAGTTAATGATTTTGAATTTCATTTGGCACTCATAATTATCCATTAGGACGAAACAAAAGATATATTATATTAAAAGGTTGTCCAATTACTTCTGAGGGTGAGAGTAGGTCCCTATGTCCCTAGACTAATTTCAATGATTCCAAATCTAGGTGAAGAGAGAAAGATCTGAAATAGCAAGGTTATGATAAGAGAATCCGTTATTTCAGAGGTTCTCTCAGTTTAATACAATATTTCAGTAACCTGAGCATAAATTAGAAAAATTTCTAATTAAATTATATTATATCAATATAACTTTTAGCTTTAATTTCTTGCATTTCTTAAAGAAAAAAATATTTTTTTTAACAGGAAGATTTCGGCGCCCCTATAAGTCTGAGCTATTTTTAGTGAAATCAGCGTTGGATGTCCAGTATAGGGACATCTGAAAGGAGAGGAATATGTACCTTCCTATAGAGAAAGTGACTGTCCGTGCATCTGTATAATTAGTATAATATGAACATCTTTCGCGTATGGCAAAACACTCTAATAATCTAGCTATCTATGTATTTTACGCCCATAAGACCCCTCTCATTTTTTTTTTATTTAATTACGATTATCGATAAAAAAACATTTTTAATATTTTCGATAACATTTTTTTTAACTTAATCGTTTTTTTGTTAGAATATATGTGTAATATTAGAAATCGCGTCGTAAGCGTCGAGAAGGGGAGGGTTGACCCATTCCACGGACCGTTCAATGAATTCGCAATTGATCACAGCCAGGCGGCGGTTATTAAAAATCGGTCGACAGGTGTTGCCCCTTTTCCAACAAGAGAGTGAAAGAGAGAAGTAGCAGAGGGGGTGTCTTAAGATGAAAAAAAAATGGGACAGGTCGACAGAGACGGATGGCCAAAGGGCTGAGGTCGGAGGCGATGCGGGGATGGAGAGCGCGATGGATGGCGGCTCGCGGACAGATCAATAGCGGCGTAAGGCACACAATGAGCCCTGGAGATGGAGACGTGTTCACTGGATACTGTAAATATATATTGGGCTCCATTAGGGGTTAAGGTGACAGACCACACAAAGCAGCCCAAATGGAAAAACACAATCAGCCAAAGGTCTCGTTCATATCAGTTAATTTCACCCTACTAGCAAGCAACAAAGAAACAGGGAACCCAGGGTTCTTTTTATTTTAAATTTGTTATTAAAAGAGAAAATAAATTTAAGTAAAAGTGACTAACTTAAAGAGGATTGGTATATTTTTTCATGGATAAACTATCCAGGGAAATATGTAAATTTTTTCTCTAAAAAAATTTTGAGGATATTTTTTATTAAGAAACTTGGCAAATTTCTTCTAGCAAAGTCCAAATTGGAAGTCGAAATTGGTTAAAAAAAACAAAAGATAAAAATTAGGGTGAGAATATTTATCTCTCCACTTAAATGATTTCTTGGCCGCTAGGCCCCTGTAGTAATCATGAGGTGTTCGCTTTTGCTTATTGAAAGTTAGTCAACTCAAATGACCAAATCACTAATGAATTTCTTTTAATTGCACTGGAGCTCGAAAAATTTATTAGGGAATTGAGCGGTTGGATTGTCTAACTTCCAGCAAACAATTTCTGCAACCCATGCAACTCTCTTCTGAAGCATTTTTAGCGCCCTCTTTAACTATTAGGTAATTGCTAAATACAATTACTTTTTGAAAGTTTTAATCTTTCTCGTGAATATTTTATGTTTTGACAGAATTCAGAAAAGGGACTCAGGGAGGAAACAAGGTCAAATAAAGATTTAAATAAGGAAAATAAATGAAAAAAATCCAGAAAAGTTCCCAACTAATTTAATACTTCATTCTAAGTTCAAAAATTAAAATATTTTATCAACCATTAACTTTAGCAAAAACCCCTGTCAACAGTTCAATTAAATTATATTGGCTATCAATTAATTTAAATAAAAATTGACGGAGTTTACATGACTTCAGTGCCAAAAAAAAAACTTAAAAATGGCAAAATAATACCCAGAGAGCTTATAGAAAAATTGTTCATTTCAAAACTATATTTTCTAGATATATATTTATATATTTATTTGGAAAAATAAATACAATTATAAAATTGTTTATGTATAGAGAATATAGAAAGAGGCCACGAGAGAAAAAGGTTGAGTATCATTGCTAAGCAAACTTCACTCTGGGTTCCATGAAACCCTAGGCTTTCGCATCACGTTCCCAAATGTTTCACGAATTGTAAGTTACGTTGTTTTATACTAATGTTCAAATAAATAAAATTAAATAATTTTGGTTGGAACGCGTTCTATCAAATATTATATTATCTCAGTGAATTGAGAAAATTTGAATTCCGCTTCTAAAGAATGAATCCACATTATTGTAAAAAAATGTATTATTGAACTTTTGTCTCCTTCCCCCTTCCGTGGCCGAAAGATTAAAGATATTGGCATTGTCAATATTGATAACCTTTAAAGCCAAGGGGTGTGGGTTCGGATCCCAGGGGCTCCGATTAAAATTTATTTAAATATGCCTGGATAAATGTATCGTAAATAAATATTATATATATATATATATATATATATATATATATATATATCGAAATAAATATAATATACAAGTATATATATATATATATCGAAAAGACTATAAAAAAGAATATGTGGCATAACTAGGGTGATGAAGAAGAGTTGGAAACACCTCTGAAATATTCGCAAATAATCACATTCTAATAAATAATGTATATGTCAAAAATTTGACCTTTCTTAAATAAATCTTGATTATTATTCCCTCCGGTGAAAATAATTTTTATATAATATAGTAAAAGCTTAAATTAATTTATTCAAATCTTAATACTTTTCAAGTATAACTTTTATACTCACTCTTTTTTTTACGATTTACTTTATTGTTAATAAGTAGTGTAGTTAAAATAAAATCGAAATAACTGCAGCCCCGTGTTTAAATGTCATTAATTTGTTTCCATTCCAGCCATCTGCACCTTCTTGTTGATTTCATTCCACGCAGACATTTTAAAAATTAAGCGATTTTTTTTACGACCACCAACCGTCCCCATTCTATTGAACCAGCCTCACGTCTTAAACATTTCTTCACTTCCCATTCTCCAGCCTCCTTAGAACGTCGTCTTTGCCTAATGTCATAATAAAGACGTTTTTTCTTTGTGCTGATAAATTCGCTGCCATTTTTGCGCACCTTTTATCTAAGGAGTTAGCGCCAAGAGGAGGGGAAGATAGACTGCATAATATGTTAACATAATTGATTATGTCATCTTGTTAGAGGGAAAAATCTTCATATTTTTCTGAATGCTTAAACCATCTATCTTAGGTTGTATTTGTTTAAATTAATAATTCTAACATTTTAATTATAACATAAAAAAAATTCCATTCTGGTTTACTATTTTGTAAAAAGTTTTATATTCTTTAAAATTAAAAAATTATAATTTAATTTTAATCCACAAGATAGTTGAGCATGTTTTTTTATGGAATCAAACTATAAGCCGAGGGTTCTAACTCGGGATCTCCTGCATATTGAGGCAGTGCTCTTGCACCAGACTCCTCAGAACAACATCAAGATAATAGGGAGCTAATGGCTGGGGATCCTGGGTTTGATTCCCAGTGAACCTTAAGATCCGATCCATCAACAAGAAACACCCATTATTGGTTATTCAGCCAACGTGTTAATTTATGGTCGAAGCATTTATTGAAATGAAAAAGTTTCGATATTTTTTAATATTAAATTTTAATTGCCCCATCTTATAGCGAAAGCTATTGTATCAGTCTATCCAATTTTGACTCTTGAAATTCAAGATTTTTATTTTTGTACTTCTTACAGTCTGAAAAACGTAATTTTCAAAGGACGGTTGTATCAAAAATTTTCATGCGTTTTTTCAGATTTCAGATTTCCATCAAAATTAAATTTCTCATAAAACTTATAGGTTTTGGAAAAAAATATACACCCACAACTATGAGTAAGAAAGGCGTTATTTTTTTACGATTTAAGTTAAACAAATAAACATTTTTTATATAAATATTTTTATTTTAAAGTAAAAGTGATCCTTTGTTTTTTTTTTTAGAAATAAAACATTGCTTATATCAAAATATCTGCACCATCGAAATATTATTTATTATTGGAGGAGTTTAATAATTTTTTTGGCTGGCAATATAATCCTTAAAATGTTGTCTATAAATATAATAAAATGGCGTTGGTTATTGCGAGTGCGTACACCGTCAAGATAAAAATGTATTATGTATTGTATTAGTACCCTCTCTCTTCCTCCCTCACCCTCCCTCCCTCTCTCTCTGTCTCTCTCTCTCTAATCGCTTTTCAAAGGGCGATGAAAAAGATTTGGCACATTTAATAATTAATGGTAACCTAAGTCTCTGGCGGGATATAAACAAAGGAGCAAGATATAATATTTTTAAACAATTTTTTTTTTTTTTAATGAAATATTTCATATTATTAAAATATTTTATACCTCACAGACTAGTGGTTCTTTGTGTTGAGTATGTGAGCATCTTCTTCAATAAACTCAAATGCTATGAGGTTCTTCTCTGTTGCTAGTAATTGGATATCATTTGACATTAATTAATATGGGCGAAAAAAAAGACATTTTATAATTATCAATCAATCATTCTTATATATATATATATAAAGGTTTGAATATCAGTCAGTGCCTTTCAAATTGCTCAGACAAAAGTAATAAAAATTAAAAAAAAAAAGTACAAATTTATATTATATATTATAAAGAGAGTTTTTTCTTTTTCGACATGTATATATTTATTTGATTGATTTAAATAAATTTTCATCGGTCTATCTGGGCTCTGAACCCATTTGGTGGTGAAGGTTATCCATATTGACTATCTATCTCTATCTCTAACCTAAATATATAGCAATTTAAACAAAAGATTTTTAGGGAGGTGGTTACATCCAAATTAAAAAAAAAATCGAGTTCTTAACAGGCAGATTTTTCTTGGTCCGCCCCGATTAGGGGGACTCATTAAGGAAAAATTAAAGAAAGTTTCTAATTAAGGTAGACTATAGAGTATTAAAAGAAATACTTCATTAAAAAATTTGAATAATTTTAAAAAAATTATAAAATTTTAACTATAAGAAGAATTTGAATAATAATATGAATCTTGGGGGTGTAATAAAGATGCAAAAAGAGAAAGAAGAGAAAATACACCCGCCAGTCGTAAAACCTGACAGCCTCAAGGTGATCGTCATCCACGTGCTCACCTGCTGTAAGTGTGGTGCCCCTGGGAGAGAAATCATTATTAAGAAAATAAGAACAATTTCAAACACTTGTTTGATTATCTCTCTGTTTTCTTTTATTTCCTTTTTATATTGAATTAATCTACTTGGTTCTATTATTGAGTATCACTAATTAATCGCTTATTTATTTTCTAATTCATCATTTCTTTCGACTTTTCTTTTTTTTTCTCCGAAGGCGGGCCCGAGCCATAAGGCACTTTTGTGAAGAAATCTCCGAAATGAGTGAGACAGGTGAGTCACGTGACTAAAGGAAGGCGCAGAGTTCGCCGAAGGTGGGCCCCAGGCCAAAAAGCACATATAGAAAAATCGATCGCAATCGATGAGAATCAAATCATTCCCTAAAATTAAATCAGAAGTCGATGAGCCCTAATTCCAAATCTGGGGGGTGAGGGGGGAGATCCAGAGGGGGCTTGCCCCCCAGTTAGCCTGAACGTCAAGCGGTCATGCTAGTTAATAAATACATTTAAAATAGAAATATAATTTTTATTATAATTTTTTTTCTCCCTTTTATTAAAAATAAATAAAGAAGTAATAATAGTTTTATTTTATGATAAAAAATTTGCCGTAAATTCCTTCCTGAATTGTCTCCTCCTCCTTTTTCCACATTTCTCCTTTTCCACCCTCCTCGTCTTGCTGTTTATGTATTATGAATAATAAAACGCTTCTCTCTGTAGATAATTTATTGATTTTTCTAATCAAAATCTCAATGTATATAAATTTTCTATATAATTTAATATCGCTGTCGAAAAGATGATATTCACTTTATAAAGAGAAGAGGCGAAGATATTATTTATTAGATATTTTAAGGTGAATTCTATCGCAATATATGAATGACCCAATATAGATGGGCTATCTTTATGTAATAAATAAAAAGAAAAAAACACATAGGACCTGTGCGGTTTTGTCATGCAAAAAGACACCCCCAGGAGAATAGAAGAGATAATATTTTTTTTTTTTTGGACATTTCCTAGTTTCGTAAATCATCAAAGAAGGTGAAGGAAGGGGCGGCAGGCGATTTGAGACTGCGTAGCGATATATGGGCGTGGCCAGGTCAGGGCCTGGAGTGGGGGTAGAGGTGGAGATGGGAGGCAAAAGAAGGGGCGCAACCCGCGGCGGGGCAATATGCAAATTTTATGAACTTATTAATAACATAGAGTAGAAATCTTGGCGAATTTTTTTTCTTTGTGTGAGAACGAACGTTCTAATATTGATTTAGTTGTAGCGGTAAATAAAGTTTATTACTGGAAGAAGAAATCATGTATAAAAATTTTATAGGCTATTTATTTCTTACTTATACCTATCTCTTTACAAAAGAGATATTTTAAAATAATGATGAGATGATTCCCGAGACTTCGGATCTTCCATTAGTTACGATTTAAATCAACTATGCTTAAGATTAAATTAATTGTAAATTATTAATTATTATATAAAAATTATTCCCAATTCAGGAATAAAGGCGCTCAGATATCTTAGATGGAAGCCTAAATGGTAAAAGCAATGGCTCGAAGGGCCTTGCTTCGATTCTCAGGCTAGGAGTAATTTTTTGTGATTTCTAGTAATAAATAATTTTCTATTTTAGAATTATATGTCTGAATATTAATTATGTTTATTTATTCTATATATTTATTGCCAAGCTACGACGCTAATTCAACTTCGCTTCAAAATAATAAATATTAGGAAATAAAAATTGTCTCCCTCAATCATCTCTCTAAAACTAACAATAATTTATTATATTGAAGATATTTTTGTTACTTGTCATTAGAAATGAGCCAAGGTCTTGAGGTCAAAGGATAACAATAAATAAAATCCTTTTTTTTTTTTTGTAGATTTTTTTGGAGGCTCATGTGTACATCTCAGTTTGGATTTACAACATAGTCACAGCCTTCACAAATCGCAATTTTCGATTTCACGTCAAAATTACATACAATGTCCATCTATAAATATTAAGCTTGGAATCTTAAATATATATATATATATATAGAAAAAGAGCAATATATTTTAGAATATTTTATAATAATTTGTTGCTTAAAATATTAAAATATTGAGAACATGCGTGAGAGGAATGAAGTAACCTCCAAAAATATCTTCAATAAAATAATTTTATCTTGTCTATTTCGAAAAGTTTAATAAAATAACAATAATTATATAAATGTATAGTTAAAATGAAAAAAATTGGCAGTTGGGCCGGAATATGCTGCTACCAGAAAAGCATTGCTTTCCCTTGAATAGAAATATTAAATGTTTTTAAATATATTTTAGTCTATCCTTTTTAAATTTTAATAAGATATGATTTACTTTTTTTTCCTCATTAAGATTATTATTTTATGATCTCCCAATAATTTGAGAAAGAATGATATTATTGAAATAAAATGTTGATCGTTGTTCGGCGATTATCTATAAAAAGGGCGAGAGAGAGGAAATGCCCGATTCAATTCCCAATAGGGGAAAGCTCGTTATTTAGGAGTAACTCGTTTCGTTTATTTTTTAACCCCCGCAGGGTGAAATTGGCTCTTGTAGCTTTACCCCCAACTTCTTGGCGTCTGGCTGCTGATGGCTGGCTGCCGTCAAGGGTTGCTTACCCCCTTACACCCCTCACACCTGGCTCTATTTTAAAATTCATTGTATATTTTCATAATGTTCTCAAGGCGCGTTTTATATTATATTTTATTTCTAGGGGTCGGCGGTAATAGAGGAGAACATGTGGCGCTAATGTTTAAACTTAAAAAAAAAGATTGAAAAATAAATAAATAAATAAATATATTATTTGCTTTTTCCTTTAAAGTAAAAATTTTTAATTAAATCACGTATTCCTAATAAAATTCTAAAATTGTTCAATAGAATTAAATGCTTTTTTAATAAATTATATATTTCTATAAATCTATTTAAAACTATGGAATCTAAAAATTTGTTCTAATTGGGTCTTGCAATGAGAAGACATCATCTGGGCCAAGGTCAGGTCTTAATTAGGTCTCACAAATTAGATAACAAGAGTGGCAATAATTTCGAAACCCAATTAAGAGAAGGAATAGAGGCTAAGGGCCTCTTACCTGAGTCACCAACAGCCAGAAACCGGCAAGGGTTTTGGTGTGTGCCAATAGTGCGCGAAACACCAAGGATAACCAACCGGGGAATAACTTTTTTGCCTAGGATATAGGGTTTTCATGTTTCAAATTTATTTGGATGGTCTCCATTACACTTATAGAATGTTCAGACTTCATCCCATCCCATTTTCTATAATGCATTTATTATTATTATTATTATTATTATTATTATTTAAATTAAATTTTAAAGTAGAGTTACCGAAACTCTCGGCACTCGCAAAATTGTCCTATAGGAAGAATCGATCGAAAGGTCGACAATTTATAAAACCAAGATTTATATAAATTGTTAATATTATGGGTCTAAAAAGAATTCCAACTTTTAAGATGTTTTTCTTGGCCTTTGTATTCGTAATTAAGATAACTTGAAATAAATCACAGTTAAAGTCCAGGCCTATTATAAAGTCTCGAGACTTGGTAAGTTATAGTCCTTGACGCCCTCTAAGGGACCAAACGGCAGAGGAGGGAGGGTACGATTCTCTTTATAAGAGCACAAGCGTTAAGCATGTTTGTTTAACCCAGTTATAGTTATAGAGTTACGATTTATGATCAACTATCGTATTATATAATGCATAAGGGATTTATTTCTATATTCTATATAACACTTCTTGCCTACAAAATTTAAATAAACTTATCCGTTAACTATAGCTGGTTTAACTAAACTAGTTACTTTTGTATTTTTCCCAAAAAAAAAATAATAATTTCTTTTTTTTTTTTTTTTTGTAATAATAAAAAACGCCTGGAAGCTATCACACTTTACAACAGACAACAGCTTGCGAATTATTCACATCATTCATCTTCAGATGATTCCTTTAGCTATCTACACCTGTTCTTCGCCGACCCCCCCCCCCCCCCCCCCCGTTTGGAACTCTCGACTCAAATAACTTCCCATTCTATGGATTTATTGGTCCTTTACTTTTTATTCTTAGCAACAATATTTTTTATTATTATACCTAAATAACGAAAAAATAAACATCTTGTAAAAATAGTTTTGAGTTTTCTTTTGGTCGTTTTAATTAAGCAAGGCCGAGCATTGCTGTTCCACGAATTGGTGGAAGCAAGGAACAAGAAAATGAAGCTATCAATTCAGAATTTTTGAAATTGGCCTATTTAATTTTCTTTAATTTTGTCTCCGTCCTAAGCGATAAAATTTATTCAAATTATATTAATTGTTATATTCATGTAAATAAATGTGGTCGGAGTATGAATGGCCTCAAATGCCTGAAGAAGAAGAAAAAAACATACCCTTACCGCAAATACGGTCTTATATCAAAAAACATAATTCGAAAATACATAATATTTACAAAGGAAAAATATATATACACCATTATATAAACTGTATAAATTGAATAAATTTCTATTATTTTAGTAAAAAAAAAAAAAAAAACTAAAATTGTCACTAGAAAAAAGTAAATGCTATCTTTGGCGGGGTGACCATTATCAACAGTCACAAATAAAGAAAAAAATAAAAAAAATTCTTTGGAAAATGATAAAATATATTATTAGAACGAAATTATATAACTAGCTAGCTTTTTGGAGTGATTTTTTAAAAATATTTTAACTCGACTTACCAGGCAAGCTCGTTGATGACGTCACCAACGGACTTTCTATCTATCGGATTTTTTCATCCAAAGATTGACTGGAGCCATTGAAGCATATATGAGACCATCAATGAGACTATGACAGACAGACGTAAGCGTTGATGCAGCAGCAGCAGCAGCTCTATAAAAAAGAGGAGGTATTATATATATAAAGTATATATAGGGCGCGGTTATTGTTCTATTGTTCTAAACCGATGACTGATAGTCCAGCGAGGGAAGGGGAACTCAACCTCAGTTCATATTCACTCACTTGTGTCCATACATATTCTAATGATTAATTCCTTTCCATACGTATATATATATATATGTGTATATTTATTTTTTTTGGTTTCAGGTATGTCCGCTACAGCGAATCCCGTTCACATTTCATCCCCATTCCATTTCATTCGTACAATATGTGAGTAAAATATAATATATTACCTGACAAACGAGGAATATAAAAAGTATTACCATTTGTTGTTATATGGAATTTTAAAGCTATTGTTTAAAACCATAATTTTAAATATTATAAAATAATCGATATTAGACTTATTATTGAAAGTATTTGAGAAATTATAAATAAATAAATTTATTTACGACCTGCTTAGATCAAATCAAATACAAATCCAATCAAACACAAATTATAATAATTAATTATTAATATTTTTATTATTAATCGCTATGTCAAATAGCCTATATTTTTTTAATTTTTTGGTATCTCAAGACAACTTTAAATAATTTTATTATATAAATAAAATTTATATTATTAATTATTCAGTCAGATTTATACCAAATGGTTTTTGAAGATAAATTTTCTCAGTTTCTAAAGTATTAAATGTAGAGAATGTCATCTTTAAACTTCTCGGCTCCAAGGTGCTGGTTATATCATATTATATTATAAATGTGACTCTGTTAACAATGAAACAACCGACTTTAAGGAAGAATTTTTTTTAAGTCTTTTCCGCGTCTTTATTTGCATCAGGCATTGCCTCTCTTATTCAAATTCGAGCTTGGGGACCAATA
>JAAAKE020020216.1:0-10412 GCA_010014785.2 Anisolabis maritima | reverse complement strand
CATCAAAGATTAAAGATAAAATAATTTAAGAATGTTTACAAAAGAAAATAAGGTTATGTTTAAAAATTAAAGATTTTTATTATTCTTTGACATCAAAGAATATCAATCAGTACCTTTTCGAAATATTTAAATCTTTTATTTTGACACAAAATTTTTTTCTTAAAATTACATATTATTAAATCTTTGATGTAATAATCTATAAATAAATAAACAATAGTGTTTAAAAATAATGTTAACCTAATCTAAATAAGCAAACCTACGAAAATTATTTATTTTAAAAATTCTTAATAAATTAACTCTCAAATGAAGTAATGAAGGAAAATTAAAAAATTAAAAAAATTAAATCCATGGCTGGTTAAACATACGATCGAACTGAGTGGTCGCTCACGGCGATATTTAAAGAGTGCCAAAGGCCTTATCCTTTAGAATAGAGGTAAAGGTCTGCTAGAGCCAGCACTGATCTATTCAAGTTCCATAAAATTACAAACAAGAATCATCTTTTACCAACTTATGAAATAAAAGGTCATCCATCAAAAGGGCTGACTGAGATAAGTGACCAAAGAAATAGTAAAAATCAATAGAAAATTTTATAGTAAACATTAAAAAATTACAAAAAAAGTAAAATTTCTAATAAAAACTTGTAAAAAAGAAAAAGCATTTTTAATGACTATATAAGAAAGTTTTTTTTTTTTTTATTGATATGACAACCTATCTCAAAATAATCTCCTACATGCACTGAGGATGGTTGCTGTACAGTGACCGAAATATCTGCATTAAAGTGAGGTGATGAGAGACTGAATCCTTGAATTCTTCTTGTTAAAATATCCAGCTAACGCCTACACAACGGAACAGAATTTTATTTGGACTCCTCCCCCCAAACAACAAACCTGGCTATTCTACTGACTGATAACCACTACAGGTACAATACTCTAGTCATTCGATCAAATATAAAACACAGCATATTGAGATACACGAATATATAAATATAACAAAAAAAAAAAAAAAAAAAAAAAAAATACTCTAAAAACACGCATGGGAATGTTTTAGTTCTCTTCAGAAAAAATGAAAAAAGTTTAAATTAAATAGGAATAATAAAAATTAATAGCAAATAATCATTTAAAATAGTCTAAAAAATAATTCAAAGTGGAATTTCCAATAAGTTGGTGAAAATTAAAATATTATTAAAAACGATTGTAATCAATCAACAATCAAAAAGAATCCAATTGCCTCCCACCAACAAGTCTTCAACCAATTATAATCACTCTTCAAAGCTTTCCATTTTTTTAAAAATTGAACACGTATTTTAAATACAAGGTTAAGACGAGGTCTGATTTAAAACCAGCGGATGTCCGCCATTCGTAAATAATATTACATCAAACATTATATATCTTTTTATAATCCACGTCTATAAAGATACGATGATAGTTCCAAGACAATTTTTTTTTTATAATTATAATGAGAAAAAATTCAGGAAATACATAAAACCGTTTGAATCAGGTAATTAGTTCAATAGAAAAACCAAAATAAAGATTTAGGTTAGGAGATGGATGAACGAAAGATAAACCGGTTTAAATGATGATGATCATTAATTCAATTACAATAATCGATATAGGCCTATGTATAAAGAAGTAATTAGTCATTTCCTGCATATAAAATTCCGCTGGTCCAGCTGGGACGCTGGAGCCTGGGACTTTCACTCCCGCGTCTTACCGGCCCGGTCATTTGCCTCTCTCTCTTTCTCTCTAACTTCTGGGTTATTATGATGCCGGAATTTCAAATGAGCCTTGATAAATTCGAGTCAGGCAACAACAAAAAAATTGCTTATCTCTCTATATTAAAATCTTACGGTTTTATGATGAAGAAGTGCTTGCTAGCAAAAGGAGGGACCTAAATTCGACTTATCCAATAACCTATAAAAAAAAAAAATGCATCCTTCAAATCAATATCAGGTGATGCATATTAAATATAATAAAGGGAAATTTTATTATGTCATCGCTAATCTTTCACTTTCTTAAATTTAGAATCGATCAATTTAAATATTATATATCATCGATCGTCAACCGAGAATTGACAGGCGGTACGAGAATTATTTTTGCAATATTTAAAATTTTATCACTTAAAAAAAAAAAGAGGTTATTTTCAAATTTATTCATTTTTAATATTCACACATAAAATTTATATATTTTCTAAGGTATAAAAATCACATCCTGTAACGACTTAGCATATCTATAATATAAAAGAGTTAGGTTCTCTCTAAAGTTGCAAAAATACATTTTTAATTTAAAAATTATTTATTATTCACTGTAGGTATTCTAGCACTTTTAATGGTTATTAAACCATATTATTATTATTATTATTGTTATTATTATTATTATTATTATTATTACGATACATGTAATCCAGGCATATTTATTCAATTGATATCCAATTAATTTAAATAAATTTTCAGGATTTTTAGGATCCGAACCCATCTTGGCTTTTAATAGAATTTGTTTACATATTATAGACCAGGGCTGTCCATCAGGCTGCTCTTATAATTTCTTTTAAGTCTCTTTCGTCATCTGAGGCCATTTAGGCTCCATCCTTATTTATTTAAATTAATTGGTAGCCAATATAATTTAAATAAATTTTTGTCGCTCAGGACGCTCAGAAAGCGAACCACTGATCTCTAACTCTGCACGTAGGGACTGGATTCCCTTGTGATATTATTAATAATAATTCCAAATAAGTCACTTGTAAACTTAGAATTTCCTTTATAAGTCCAATTTCAAAAAATAGTATACTAATAGCTTCAAAATATTAACATAATTTATTAAATATTCCATTATTATTATTAACATGTTACATGTTACACCTGAACCTTACGAAATTTGACGCTACCAAAAAATAAATATATTTTTTTAATGTGGCCCTCGACGAGTCTATCAAAAGTTATATATATATATATAACCCTCTTATAGACGATATCTTGTTGCAAAAGCTAATCTTCCGAATATTTATTATATTTTAATAAATATAAATATGAACAAATTAGTTTACAAAATTTTGAAAATTCTTATAATACTTCAATTTTACTAATTAACCAAAGTCTAACTCATTTATACAACTCCCTAGTTGTAATTATTCCTAACATTAAAACAATATAACTATATAATTATTTTTTGATCACCTTATTTGATGAAAAATATTATACAAATGAAATAATGACGTTTACCTTATAGAGTACAATTTGCGAATTTTTTTTTATTAATATTTTTTTATTTAAAAAAAAATTAATAATTGAATTTTTCGAACTCCTATTCCTTAGATCATGATCTTAATTCATTATTCAAATTATATTGACTACCAATTAATTTAAATAAATATCGAGGGATAACGGTTATTATCAATATACAAACTAGAATTTATCGTTTCTGTCTAATGCTTCCCATGTCCAAACAACAAAATAAATTTCAAACCTAAATATCTCAATTTAAGAAATTTTTGATAGTGATCCATCTATAGGAAGTCGAAGTTTAATTATGTCATTTTTGTCGCTCTTATTATTCTTATTATATTGAAGAAAAATTGTTTAAACTTAACCAGGTATTAAAACAAAAAAAAAAAAAAAAAAAAAAAAAAAAAAAAGCATCACTAAACTTCCACTTCCTATAGACGGATCTATTCCAAAAGATTTTCAAATTGAGATAAAGCTTAAATATATGTGGTAACTACATCAGTTTATTTTAATAATTTTTTTTTATATATTATTTTATTTATATAATTACACCATCTCCCATTATAAAATTTAGAGAAAAACTTTTCACACCAAAGAGAGAGATACAATTCTTTATAACTTGTTTAAATTTCCCATTTTTGAAAAAAAAAGATGGAAAAATAAAAAAAAAACTTTTTTAGTAACATTCTGCTGGTCACATTTGTTTATTTTCTTGTTTGAAAATTATTTTATTATTATAACCTCTTACCTCTATATAGAATTTAATAATTTATTCTTTACATTTCTCTATGCTAATTAAACACAATTCGTTTCATTGAATTTTTCTAATGTTTAAAAACTATGTCAATTTGATATTTACACTGCAATCAATTCTAAAATAACGGTTCTTAATTTTTTGTGTGAATCTTTCACTCATAGGTTACCCTGGGTCAAAAAAAAACTTGTTTTATGTTTTCATACATCAAAAACTTGTTTTCAATAAAGAAGAGGAAGAAAAAAAGTAAGATGTACTTTAGAATGAAAACAATATTTACACCGCATCTTGACCTAGAGATAATCTTAAGATTAGAGTATGTCATGTAAAATTAACTCGACCAGAATCACATGAATAGATATGAAAAAAATTTGAATGCCCAATTTTCCTGTTTCCGGTTATTTGATGAGAGTAATTTTGGGTTTCAGGAGGAGTCATAGCGGTTAGGATAAATTATTCTTTTACATACGAAAAAAATTTCCTTCGAGCAGTCTTGTTTATTCTCATCTATTTATTCCGTTGCCTGGCTCTTGGGATATACAGTCGGCATTATTATTATTTTTTTAATTTGATTTGACACCGTTGTCATATCGTAAATAACAGTTACATCAAAATATAAATATTAAGTTTATATATAATATAAATATATAATAGGATTAAAAAATCATAAAAATATCAATACAATATACATAATATATAAATAACACTGAATAACAATTTAATGAATAAAATATAATATTTTGAAAAATAATATATCTTAAGTATAAATATATTCCCCCCCACTCTCCCCGTGGCTGAGATGTTAAAGATATTGACATGTTGATAACCTTAAAAGCCAAAGGTTGTGAGTTCGGAACCCAGGTCCAATGAAAATTTATGTCAATTGGATACCAATTGATATAAATAGATATGCCTGGATAATTTGTATCGTAAATATATAGCCTATCGTTTAAAGTCTATAAGGTCTCATATGCCATAAAGACAAAAAATGTGTAAATATCTTTTCCACTGTTTATTAGAATATTATAATTTTATATTGCATGATGGGAGATATTTGTTAAGTGAATTTACGACTATTTCTTTAGGATCTTTTAGCAGCCTTTACCCTGAAGATGCGGGCGTAAAGCACTCGAAACGTTGGCAACGAGGCAAATTAAATATACTGGGCCAAAAACAATATTTTTATTTCGATTTATCTAGTTTGCTTGTTTGTTTTTTTATTTTAAAAATTTTAAAGCTAGATTCATATTAGGACGGATAGTTATTTTTATTTTCTTCTAAAGTAGAATCACATCTTTTTTAAAATAAATAATAGTTTTTACTGTCTCTTTAAATGAAGTCTTTTTTGATCTTTCTTTACCTAAGACCATAAATCGATAATATCTATATTTAAATTTTAAGATAAAATGTTTTAGTTTCCATTATTTAAAAAAATATTTTGAAAGTCAATTTTTTGGCCGCCTAAGAGCAATATTTCGTCTTAAAGAAAGGTTTAGAGCAGGATTGTCCAATCCAAGGCCCGTGTTCCGTAATAAATACGACTCAACATTAAATCTTTAATTAAATTTCTATATTCCCTATTTTTATTTTCTAAAATATTTTACATTTTAGTTATTTTAATGCTCGATGATTTAAAAAAAATTTTGTCAATGGAATTTTAAAGGTATTTAAGGATCTCTATTGGAAATTTTAGTCTAAGGCCGGTATTCAGAATGCTTCTTAAAAAAATTTTAACTTAAGAGGAATTTTACTATGCTGTTTTTTTTTTTTTTTTTTTTATTTCTTAAAACTTGCAGATTTTTGCCTATTTTTCATGGTAAATATCATATTGCTTAACAAATATTTTTTGCAGGAGCATAGCTAAAATTCTTGTTTCGATGCTGGGGTCAAAATAAATTTTATTTAATAATCTTTGGTTTAGTTTGTCTTTTTTTTTTTTGTAATTCTTATTACAAATTCTATTTGTGTAAATTTTGTAATTTTTTATATTTATTTTTTCATATATATTTTTGAAATTTCCAGTGTTTTTTTTTTGGAATTTTTTTTTTCTAGTTTTGGGAGGGATCCCTATTGAATTTGAGCTACCGAAAAAAATTTTTTCTTCAAACATGCCTTGGGTAAGCCAAAACCGGACACCTCTGAGAGTGAGGCTAGCCTTAGGCTCGATTAGAATAGTGCCGAAACAGAAGCTTTTTATCTGCTATGCATGCACTCCTCCAGTGGAGCCAATATGCATTAAAGCTCATGTCCCTCGTGTGCCCCTGGCTCTTTAGCTCTAACAAAGTGATCCAATCAACATTTCCATTAATAGAAATCATCCTTTTTTATTTTAGCATTACAATTAACTTTTCTTTAATTAAAAAAATCCTCTTATTAAATTTAA
Source organism: Anisolabis maritima (assembly GCA_010014785.2). Taxonomy (NCBI): domain Eukaryota; kingdom Metazoa; phylum Arthropoda; class Insecta; order Dermaptera; family Anisolabididae; genus Anisolabis; species Anisolabis maritima. The sequence goes on along the minus strand of JAAAKE020020216.1, from coordinate 4,058 downwards.
ATTTCAAAAATTGTTAAGATTACATTTTACCGGCTAATTATTATGTTTCCTGACAATTCAAAATTTTGTTCATGAGCCACCTCTCCGCTTCCTTTCCATGTATTCACTACAACCACCACTTTATTTAGTTAACCATTCTGAAAATATTGAAAACCTGTTTTTATACAATAAACGAACTCTCGTGATTAGGCCATTTTGGTTAATAGCTCCTCAAATAATAACTTATTAATCATTTGTCGGTTTGGCTTTTAGAAAGTCATTAATATTATATCAGAGCACATTTAACACTAAAATCTCCATTTTAAGATTATTAAGCACAATTAATTAGCTAGAAATTTAAACTTACATAACTATTATTACCTTTTAACCTTTTCTTTAAATAAAACCATTTAACTAACCTTATTTCTATTTAATAATTGATTATTTTACTATAATTTTAAAAACTTTAATATCCAAGTTTCACTGGTTATAAGATGTATATTTTTTATACTAATATTTCCCTCTTAGAGAGGAAAGGGAGAGGGTAACTGCAGAGTTGCCTGAGTTGTCCATCACTGAAGGGAGTGGAGTGAGCAGCAGTAGTTTTGAAAATCTGACAAGCATAGAGCTCTGAATGGGCAGTGGACTTACGGCCCTCCGCCTCCCCACTCCATATACTCAATACTGAAGTTTCATTAAATAGAGTAAAAATAAACTTGAAAGCTTCCATACTTTCTCTAAGAGTAGCCATCCACGCGGCGCCTTTTAGGAGCAATGCAAAATCTTCATGAGTTGGTACCAATTGGTATATAAATAAATATGCCGGGATAATATGTATCGTAATAAATACATATTAAATTTACAATCTATAAGGCGAAAAGAAGTCTTTTTTATTTTATTTATACTCTTTTCGGCTGCAGAGGTCATTTAGAGCTTACAATTAAATATGTATGATTAAAATTATTTAATATCGATGACTTCCGATGGGCTTTCAACAGCCTTGTTCCTCGAGGCCACCCATCCGGGATTTAGCAATACTTTGCTTGTCAACAAATATCTGGCTGTTGTTTTTCTCTCCTCCCGGCGGTTATATAAGCTGACGAAGTTATTTTGTTTTGTTATTTTATTAGCAATATTAAACAAAGCGATGGCAATGAAGGTAGCTCTTTTAATTAACATAAACCAGTGAACTCATATATTATTTATACATTCTCCCTGACCTTAAAGTAAAAGTCAAATAGTTGACAAGAAACCCTTTTTGGAAGTTAAAGACATCATCCTTCCTATATTTGCTTATTTACTCATATTGATTATATAATCGTCGTTTCGTTATGCTACTCTTCGTTCATAATGACTTTATACAAAACGTCAAAATAACTAAAATTAATCACTCAAATTCACTCGTGTGTCAGAGAATAATAAACCGGAGATAGAGGTATGAAATGAAGCTTTCTCTCTCTCTTTTCTCGTTTAACACAAACCAAAACTCACGTTTAATATTATTATTATTGAATTTTGTTCAAACTTGGATTTTTATTAATATTTAAACAAGAGAAATTTTGAAAACAATTTAGAAATTTTCTACACTTGGACATTTACTTAAAAATTAGTTATAAATTAATAAATTTAATAAATTTAATTATTTTCAGCATGAAGGAAATAAATTTTTTTTGTGTATTTATTTATTATTATCAATATCAGATCTATTATTTGGGTAATATAATATAATGTAATATAATAATTTTTTGCGTTTTGACTCTAATGCCCAAACATTTTCAGTTTCTCATATTCAGTATTTTCTTTTCTTTAAGTATAATATAAAATGATGTGTTTACATAAATTTTGACTAAATGGTAAATATAAACTTGATTATACTCTCTTTTATATAACTTTAGCCTAAACTCCCGGTGGAGAGGGAAGACGGACCACTGACACGTCAGAGCGTTTTGCATCACTGACGGATAGTGTTCGAAGGAAAAGTGAACATCCGTAGTGTTTTTGTAAAAATATCGTAACATTGGTTGATTACAGTCAACCCTCTCTTCCCCCCTCACACTCCCTGCATCCACATTCTCAATATTGAAATTTCGTTAAATAAACTATAAAGGATTCAATTAGGATTAAATCACTATATTATCTATGTACTCCTGAATTTAGGAAAATCAGGTTCACATATAATAAATGGAAAATATATAATTTTTTCATTAACTAGGTCCTTCTAGGAATAAAATTAAAACTCATCTACTAGATATATCTAGAAATTTTATATTATCTTTTTTTAATAAGAGTGCACTATGATTAAATCATCTGAATATTTACATTTTTCCGCAGCTGTTTCACTAATAAAAGCATTTATCTGAAATTTAAATTAATTCTAAAGGGTTTCGGTCATTTCTCCATAATTCATAGTTTAATATAATATTTATGTCTAATCAAATGCTTCCAATTCCCTTTCTGTCACATATATTCCCTTAGGGCAAAATCTAATCAATTTGGAAGTTGTTGATTAATCATTCTTGCTCTTGTAAAGGGGATGGCTCTTTGATTGATAGGCATTGATTCTGTATATTTTTGAATATCTCCTTAATTATCCACATTCATATTTCTAATTTATTTTATTTCTCTAAGATTTGAGATTATTCATTTAATTTAGATAGGAAACTGAATTTAAAAGAACAAAATTTTTTTTAATAAATGAAAAAATATGCTAATAATTTTTATAATAATAGAAGAATCTATTATTTAAGAAATTTTTTCATTAGGGAACATTTGAATATTTCTTTGGCATTAAAAATCGAAATATATGCATGGCTTTTATGATAAAAGAGGTCAAATATTCTAATCCTTTTGGAAGTATCTTAATTTTTTACAACATAAAATATCAGGATATCATTGAAATTTTTTTTTATAAAATTAGATGGAAAATCAATTAAAAGAAATAATGGAAAATATTTTTTTCATTAACCAGCTCCTCCTAGGAATGCAATTAAACTCATCCCACTAAACAGAACATCACTACATATATCTCGAAATTTTATATTATTTTTTTTTAGGAATACTCTCTGAATAAATCATCTGTATAATTACACTAGCCTAATTTTTTCTTTCTTAAAAATTTTTACTTTTGTTTTTTTATAGAAAAGTTACTAAATTATTATCTACCCCCTTCCCCTCCCCTTTTGACTTTAATCATGGTCCTTTATTTAGATTCATATATATATTTATAAAAAAAAATTGACATTTGAGTCCCTTTGTGATTTTATGACAAAAATCTGATATTTATTATAAAATATATTTTAGGCAAAACGATCCAAATGTGACACTATAAAACTTGAGATTTCATATCTCTCGTTAAAACAAAAAATCGATAAAATATTCCCCAAGATAGAGAATATGCTTTTATATCGTTTTACGGCCTATATTTATCTTACGGATATATTCTTAAAAAAATTCAAATAACCTACAATAATTAACTTTTTATAAATAATATATTTTTGATTGATTGAAGATGGTTGTTAAGAAATTATTAATAGATAGGACTTCAGCCAAAGAATTTTTTCTTACATATTACGCAAAAAAATTATTTCTTATGCTAAAGTCCTTTATAAGATATATTTATCAAGCCAATATTGTCTTGTTAGTTGCTGTTTTTGAAAAATATTCTTGAAAATCAGGGACACTTCTTTCGCTATCGCCTCGAAATTTTCAAATTATATTATTAGATAAATAAATTTAAAAAAAAAATTAATAAAAGAACATCTATTGTGTCCAGCCTCTTGGTTCAGAGGTTAAGGTCTCTCTTCTGGTCAGTGGTTCTTTTCTCGTCCTAGCGACAAAAATTTATTTATATTATATTAGCTACTAATTAATATAAATAAATAAGGACGGCGTCTAAATGCCGAAAAAGAAGCTATAGCTGTTAAATACAGAAAATAGAAAATTTTTACTGATTGAAAAAAGAGAAAAATTAAAGTATTCAAATTACCTGAGGTTCGTTATGAAATGTTTTATGATTATTTTGATCTTATCTGTTCATGTTAAATAAAAATAATATAATAATCCATTTTTTTTTTTAATTT
>JAAAKE020020205.1:0-10412 GCA_010014785.2 Anisolabis maritima | reverse complement strand
GTGGTTCGCTTCCCGTCCTGAGCGACAAAAATTTATTTCTATTATATTGGCTACCAATTAATAGAAATAAATAAGAAATGGTCTAAGATGCCGAAAAAAACGTAAAAAAAAAAAAAAAAAAACATTCCTAGAGCTTCAGATGAATATAAAAAAATAAAGAAATTGTTTCTTCCATTTTTATTAAATTATATATTAATTTTTTTAAATTCATTCCCGTCCATTTTCAACAATTTTCTATCCTTATTTATAGCTTTGATAATACTGTTGACAGAGATACGGGAGAATAAATCGATAACTAAATTAATTGTAAATTATGCTCCCTATAAATAGATAGTACGTGGACTTCACTATAAATTTGTTAATGGAAGGTAAATAAAATTTAATTTATTGAAGAAGCACTCTCTCTTCTTTTGCAATGAGCTCTTTTTAGAGCGAAATTTGTAAAATACAAGTTTTTTTTTTTTAAATCGTAGGCCATCTAAATTACTTGGCCACATTCTCAATTGCATTAGGCGTGTTTTTTTAGGGAAAGGGCTTATTAAAGTAAACATAAACAACACGACAGATCCGTCGTTATAAGCGACAACTCGTCGTCCGTATCACCACCAGACTAAGTTAAATTTCCTTTATTGGAAATAAACTTTATTATATTTTTTCTTTAATTTATTTTTTCTTATTCCATTGTTCTTCTGAACTAATAAAATTCTTTTATTCTGAAAAAAAAAAAGAGTATCTTTGACGTCAATGAAGTTAGTCTTTTTTTTCCTTTCTATAAATAAACAGACTTTAATGAGTTGTGAAAAACGAGTAGGCTCTTAAAATTATATAAATAAAAATTGGTGTGACGGCCACACATCACACAACTTTCTTTTACAAAAGGTAAGGTGTTATGTGCTGTCACACCAGAATAAAAGATTAATTCAAGAGCTTAGAGGTGCAAGGGACAAAAGTATCGTACTTAGCTTAAATAGTAAAATTTCAGCCTCGTATTTTTTTTTCATTTTTGAGAAATTTTGTTCACATACACACACACATACAGACAGGCCATTTTGCAAGACCCATTTTTTTAGACACAGGGAACCTCAAAACGTATATTTCCGTTGAAATCTCGGCATCGATCGTAATACTTTCTTACTATATATTACATATATAGGTAAGAGAGAGTAAAAAAGGGGCCAATCAAATTTTTCTATAAATCACTCCCTTAAAAAATAAAAAGGTCGTCCTTCCAAAATGGAAAATTTTATAAAAGTACTACGATAATAAACATAGAAAATTAGATAAATTTAGTGCATTCTAGTTATCTAGAATATAATAATTAATCGAAATTAAAAATTTTAACCGCATGAGAGATAATTACCCCACCTCTTTAAATTATATTTTATATTTAGTTAATAAATTCAACGTTGTTATTTTATGCTAGATGATAATATCTAGAGGAGGAATGGAGAATTTCCCAGCGCCATTTTTTATCCACCTTATACATGCATAAATAAATGGACAAAAAACGGCGCTGATAAATTCTCCATTCTTCTACTTAATTTAATAAATTAACAATTTTTAATCTTCACTTCACTTTATTTTTTTAATAAATATCAGGAAAAGCTCTCTTCGCCACTCTTTGAAAAGAGTTTGAATTAAAATTGGAAAAAAATAGTCAACAACGTTGCAACACTTTCCCCCACTGTTTTCAAACCTTGCTAACCATCTCCTCTGGGAATATAAGATGGCCTTTTACTTTACAACGTTATTATCAGTAAACATTCAGTTTATAAATAACCAAACTAAAATAAAATTTTCTAAATTATATAATTTTTTTATAATTTGAAACTTTACTTTATGGCAGAACACTTGATACCGACTATAAATTTTTGACAACACTCGCTCCAAAGTGGAACTTACAATAATTGGCTATCAATTAATGTAAATAAATGAGGACGGAATCTAAAAATTGCAAATATTTCGAGTTTTGTCAAGTTGACTTTTATTGTTATTTTTTTAAATTAAGTTGTTTGTATAAAAAAAAATATTTGGATTAATTGAATTTGAAATATTATATTGGCTACCAATTAATATAACTAAATAAGGACGTAGTCTAAATCCCCTCAGAAAAAGATTTAAAAAAAAGAAAAAAAATCAAAAGAATTAAATAAATTTCCAGTTTTCTCTCTAAAATAACGTTTATTTATTTATTCTCTTACACAATTTTTTTCCATTTTTTAAACCTAGTGGGCTGAAGACAAACTGAAAAAACATTGAGTTTGGCCCAGCAGATGCTGAGAAAATTATTCCGCTCTATAAATCTCAAGCGGCTCTTTTTACGCCCTTGGGAACCGATTCGCTTCAAAATTTTAAAAACTTCTTTGCCACTCCTAGGGCTAAAAAATTATTAAGTTTCATCTTTTTTCGATGAATGGCTCCAGAGATATAAGCCAAAATAAAAACTACGCCCACACACACATACACATTAAGATTTTTTTTTTTTGCATTTTTGAGGTCTTTTTTTCCTGAAACGTAAAGATATTTAAAACAATTGCTGTTCAATTTTTTATGAACATAATACTTTCTTTTTATATAAGTGTGGGAAAGTAATATGAAACAAAAGTTAACTATTAGTCTGACGTTTCAAGTGAGAAATTATTGAATAAATATAAATTTTTTTTAGCCTTTAATTAAAGGCATAAAAACCTAATACCTGGTTGGTTACCCCTCGTGTATCGTGCACTGATGACACACACCATTCCCTATCGCCGGTTTTGGGCTCTCTGGTCCATTCCGTTCCCGGTGCTTCTATTTGGGAACGAGAAGCTCTTCACTTCTCTATTTTTAAATCACATAAAAATTATCACTATTATCATTATATTTTTCTTAGACAAAAATATTTGCGGTATCTAATATAATATTTTGTATTATCTGAACAACCTTGACTTTAATATTATTCAAAAGAGATTTTTAATAGTATATTTTTCAAAGAAAATATTTTCCCTCCTATATTAATATCTAGTCAAGTTTGAATAGTATTGGAATTCGATAAGTTTAAACTCGATAACTTCTATGGCCCTGGGCACATACAACATTTTGCTAAGAATGGAGAGCAAATTACCTTATAAAATCGCAGCTTTGTTAAAAGAATATTATTTAAAAAAAAATGATATGTTCTTCAACATCATTTTAGGATAGTAATCTCCCCTCAACAAACTCCAAATAAACTGGAATGCATACCATCGATTATAATAATTTCTGAAATAAATTATTTATTGTATTATATATATTAATTATTAAAAGTATAAATAACTCTTTTTAAATATTTATTGTTTACGTGCAATTGTCACAATAACATCCTGTTTTTTTCTTTCTCTCTTTTGGTTTATTTTTTCTTTGTCTTGTTTTTTTTTTCTTCCCTGCTTGAATCATTCAACACTAGTTCCTCCTAAAAAACTAATAAATCCGTTATTACAATAACGAAATTAGATATTAATCGATTTTCCCAAATAATTATTTTTATTCTGTTGCTTCAATGGCCGATTCTTTGTTTGTAATTGCTTTGTTCCTCCATCCATTAATATTTATATTTATTTTCTCTGATGTTTTGTTCATTTAATGGCGCTTTGAATTTTATAGGTAATCTTAATATAAATATTTTTTTTTTCTTTTAGGATTAGTTTAATAATTATTGTTGGGAATTTCTTTATTTCTTCTAATGCAATACTAGATTTTAATAGAGTAGTATGTTTGTTTGTTTAATGCTTTAATAGTTATTAACTAATTACTTGTAAACCTAGAGAGGTTACTCTTAAATTTCAATTCCTGGTTAAATATCGAAAAATTTAAGAATTTTTTATTAAATAAAAATTTAATAAAATGATTTCCAAGTAAGTATTCATAGTAAAATTCCTTGTAAAAAGATTTTCTTTTTTGTTCATTTAAAAAAAAGATAGAGAAGATTCGTGTATATATATAACTTCTTGGAGAGCCAATAGATGGCTCTGACCTGAATTCGAATGTCTTCATGCATTCTAACACCCCAGTATATAAAGAGAAATATCATTTTTTTTATTCAGACCAAAAAAAAAATTTATTTATATAATTTGTATTATTCAGATTATTAAAATTTATTGATTTTTTTTTATAATAATATTTATCTCTTAACGCTTATTTGGTTGATAATATTTCTAGAGATAACGAAATTCTTCAAATAATTTCTATTATATTCCATTGTTTTTAATTAAATAGATTTTTTTCAATAAACATAAAAACGGGCCAATCGTAAATTTTTATTTACAATTCATTGATCAAATAAATTTGTTGATAGAATAAGCCAGGGGTGGTATATTGGGTTCATACCTCTTCCCCGCCTCACTCCAAAAAAAAAAAAAAAAAAAAGAAAATATATAATATATATACCTGAATATATATATATATAATATTAGAATATAATATAGAGATAAATGGATAAAATTTTAAACATTTATAGAAATTATAAAACAAACTACTCGGACTTGTAGCATGCATTAAATTATTTGCAGCTATTTTTTAAAATAAATTCTAAAGAATCTAAAATATTTTTTGATAATTCCTAACAGTGTTTAAAATTTTATTTAATACTATATTTCTCTCTCTATTATAGTTTTTTTTTTTGTTGAGATTTCAAAGGGGTTTGAACCTCTCACCCTCCAGGCTACGGCCCTGACTTGGGTATTATTCGTTAATAACTTTGTTTTAATATTATATCAAATAAAACTTATTCAAAATTATTGAAGCCATATTTAATGATCTTTATCCATATTGTTATAATTTTTATATATAACCCCCCCCCCCCAAAAAAAAAAAAAAAAATTTGGTTGCGGCCTTATAGATTGTTAAACAATAATTGAAAAAATTAATTAATTTCAAAATATTCCGTATTCTAAATAAAGTAGTCTTTGTTATAATTAATATCAAACATATACCTAAAAAAATTTTTCTTGGAGGGAAAGGGGAGACCAACGTAAAAATTATATATATATTTACTTCTGAATTTTTACTTATCGTTGAGATTCTCTCATGTATTTGGGCCCATTTTTAAAAAAATTAAAAAGTTGAGCGTTTCACGAAAGTGGAGGGAGGCGAATATAGGTATTTTTTCCCCTTTCCGGTGTTTATTAATAGAATTTATAGAAAAAATAAATTCCTCAATTATCAATAATTAATTTTTAAATAAAATTTTTCATTTCATTTTTGATTTTGTCATTTATTTTGGATAGATTATTTTATAATTTGCTAACTTAAGTCGTTCGATCCCTGGGGTTTATTAGGTGTCACGGTGCAGGCGGGAGCAGGTCCTCTTCCTGTGCCACCCACACCAATTGCACCTGCACCTACAGCACCTGTGCAGCATCCTCCAAGAAGTGTTCAGTCACAACTGCAGGTCACCTCTACGACAGCTCTCCCCCCTGAGGCTGCGCAGCCTGAGACTTGCTCCTCATCAACCACCAGCCAACAAGAACCAACACCGAACGGCGTTTCGGTCCCAGGCGCTGAACCTCTTTCAGTAACGAGTGACGTGAACCTTTCGAACGCGAGTCCCAGCTCCTCCGAGAAAAGAACAAAGAAGAAGAAACGAAAACGAAGAAGGAAAAGAGGCGGGGTCAGTAGAGATTCCTAAATATCAATTAAAATTATTAAAGCGCCCAACAAAACTCAGAGACGAATCGGCCATAATAAATTAAAATTGTCCAAAAATATTCTTCTTTCTTCTTCTTATCTCTATTTTTAACTTCTAAAATTAGTTATATTATGAATTTTATTAAAGAAAAAATATATTTTATTTTTAGCTGAAATAATCTTAAAAAATCTTTTGTCTTTTTCTTTTGATTTATATTTTTTAATTTAGAAGTTCCAATATGCACAATGAAAAGTTCGAATTATTTTTTAAACAATATTTTTATTCTTAGAGATTCATTATTATTAATTTGTTCTTTTGTTATCTAGGCTGACGAGGGCTCTGAGGAGTCCTCCTCGGACGACAAAGATCCGGACGAAAGTCGAAAAGTCAATTCAACTCACCATCCACATCACCCACTTCATCAATCTATACCTAGTCCGGATTCGTCCGAATCCAGCAGCTGTTCAACAAGCAGCAGCATAAGCGGCTCGGAACCGTCCTCGCAAACGGCGCCGACATCTGATCACACTTCACTCTTCCTTGATAGGATTCATCAAGGAGTTGAAGAATTTGTACCCCAAAAACAACCTTCACAAATCAATCAAGTTTCAAGCAGCAGCATATCACCTCCCAAAGATAATTGTCTTTCACTAGAAAATACCCAAGAGAATGGTTGGCATTCATTGGAGATTGTAGAAAACGAACAAACAAAACTTAACAATAATATTTCAGTGGTTTCGGAGCCTGATCCGAAAAACATTGAGAAAATTATTGATGAACAACAACTCTCAACAATTACGAAAATTAAAAATGAAGTTGTTGTACCTTTAACGAATGGAACAATTGATATTCATTTAAATGAAAAGGACAAATCGGAGCAGGATCCGATTTTAGTTCAAAACGTTTATGAAGTAGAACACGAAATTCCAAAAGATTTGGAAAAAGTCGAACAAGTTGAAAAGAAACCAATTGCTAACGGTTTAAAATCTTCTAAAAAGGGAAACAAATCAAAGAAAAATAACAATAACGTTACTAATAATAATAAAAGTCAAAAATCAAAATCAGAGAATGAACGTAATAAGAATGCAAAGAATAATAAGAAAAAAGAGCATACAATAATGGACAAATCGAAGCCCTCTACTCCCACAACAACAGGGGAAATTTCGCTAAGGCCAGATGTCCCTCTGGTATCCAAAGCTTCCGGGTCTGGTGCCGGAACTAGCTCTTCGACCTCGACCAAGAGAATGTCGAAACCTGAAGAACGTCTTGTTGATTTTCTTGTGACTTCAAGCGTTACTACTAAAGAAATACATTCAATTTCACTGCCAAAGTCACAACAAGTGACACTTGAAACGGAAGCTAGTCCACTATCTACTAGTGATATTATCAAGGAAATACCTTCTAATATCACACCACCACAAAGAGTCCCACTCAAAGAAGAAATTCTAAATCCTAAAGTTGAAAGTGGGATTTCAGCTAGTCCAGAATTGGTACTAAATGAGCCTGAATCAGCTAGTCCCAAAAGTACTGATATTCCTTCAGTGCCTGTTTCGTTCCCTCCATCTTCAACTTTTGAAGAAGATACTTCAGAATCTTCTACAGCAACAGAGCCTTCTGTAATTGAATTACTTGGAAGTGGATCCAGTAATAGCAGCACCGGTTTGGGTGCAGAATCCAATAATGAAAATGGTAATAACATTGAAGTTATAAAAGGATCCATTGACGATGAGGAAGAAGATATTGTGTTCACTGCTCAATTAAGAACTTTATCTGCTGAAAGAATTGCAGAAAAGTTAGCGTCTTCTATTATATCAGAAGCGATTGTTGAATCAGAGATAATTTCGGAAATACAAGAATCCGAAATAATAAAACCACAAATAATAGAAACGCAAAAGCCTGAATCACAAACTGTAAAAGAACCAGACCCGGCACCAGATGAGGTAAAAATTATATTATATTTTGAATAAATTCCATTAGTTATTATTGATAGATTTTTTTTTATCTTTCTGGAATTTTCAATTTTCTTATTATCATTTAATATAATTAATCTAATAAAATATTTTTTTCAGGATGATCGACCGATAACAACGGCTGTGACTCGCTGGTTGAGAAGTCAATCGCCTGAGGAAGTTTTAACAATTCCGGAACCACCAACTACAAATGATCTCGATGACGCAGATAACGACGACGATGACGATTTTGACGACGAGGATGAAGCTGATGCATTTTCCGAGGAGGAGGACCTCGCAGATACTTCTATGACCGGTCCAAAAAACGTGCAAAGCAACCCTTGGCCTGTGTCTTGTCATAACACAGGTCTAAGGGTTGCTTCAACAATTTCTTCTACTACTTCTACTAAAACGACTACAATTACGACCACTGCAGATTCATTACCCATTCAACACTACAATGCAATTATAACACCAGAACAACAAGACTTGTCAAAACGATTCCATTCAACACATTTGGATTTTTATCCAAAAGACACCTTGCCCAAAAACGGTCCAATTCCTCCGCCAAAAACGTCGGCGGCCGCCGCGTTGGTTTTACAAGCCCTCAAAGGGGAAACGCCATACGCAGGCATTTGCTGTATGCTTCAATAAATACGAAAATTAACCTCATATAAAAAAAAACCTCTTTGTTATATACTATATATATAAACTGTAATTTCTAGCTAAGAAAAAGACTGTGCGCCGGCTTAAAAAAAAAGAAAAATATAAAAAAAAAAAGCAAAAATATACTTGTTATTTTTTAATATATTTAACGTAATCGTTAAAACATTAAAAAAATTAAAAAAAAAAAAAGAAAAAAAATTAAAAATAAATATATGAGCTGTTACGAATTTTCACCTATCATATCTCCATTCAGTAATTCGTTATAAAAATTTAAAACCCATTCATTCACACTCGCATTAACCCAACGTTGTTATTAATATAAATATATATATAAAATATATTTTGAAAGGAAAAAAAAATAATAATAAACATCTACGACGAATTTTTTTAGAAAATAAAACGAAAAAAAAAAAAGGATTTTTTTTTTATTATAAATAATGATAATAATAAAAAGACGCATTTTAAATAATTTTAAAACATGCAGGACAAAATTTTTTCACCTTCACCGTTAAGTCTCGTCCTATTGAGTGAAGAAAAATATATATATATAATTATATCTATATTCATGATATATATATTTAATAATAAAGAGAATGAATAAGAAAAATGTGAAAAATTTGACCGGCCAAAGTTGTTGGATAAAAATGATAACGCTTTTTTACATATAAATAAAGAGGTTGTTGTTTATTTTGAATAATAATATTGTTGTAAAGCATTTAATAAAATTTAAGACTAAATTTACTTTTTAACATGAAAGTTTGTACCAAGTCCGCATACTTTCAAATATATGTTCAGACCGTTTTTTTTTTTTTTTTTTTTATTATGCGCACGTGTTTATCGTAATGCGCATGAGTCATACAACACATCTATTTACTTTGGAACAGACCTAAAGAATTTTTTATTTTTTTTTTTTTCTTTTAAAATTTAAATTTTAGACAATAAAATTTTGGTTGCTTTTCTACTTTATTAATGTTTTAAATAGAAGTATATTTAATCTTAAATAAAATTGATTGAATAATAATAATATTTAATAATAAGAATAATAAATTGATGAGGGCCATTTTCGATTTGACATTTTTAATGGTGCTATAAATATATATATATATGTTTGGTCATATTTTGACCACAAAATAATTTAAAAAAATGAGGAATTTCTTTAAAAAAAAAAAATAAATAAGATTTTTCTTAATAAAAGAGTGTGAAAAGGGAAAATTGTTTTCACATTAGCTCAAATAAATATAAATATATATATATTAAAAAGATACATACACATATACACATAACACATAAACATAATTCATATATTTTTTAATTTCATTTTTTTTTTTTTTGATTATTGACTCAAAAGACTTTTGTTTTATTTTTCTTTTTTTGTTCATTTATAATTTTACAAATTGTTATTAAAAAAAAATAAACATATTGAATCTTTAAATAAATAAGAAAAATTTAATTAGAGAAAGAAGTGAAATAAAAGGAAAAGACATTAATTTTAATCTTTTAGATATTTTTTTTTTTGTTTTAAATTTTTTATTTGGTTTTGTTTTTTTTTTTCTTTCTTATAATAATAATAATAAAGTTATAATTTTTAAGAAGATACAGATCCATGTTTCAGGATAATTTATTGTTTGTAAGAATAAAAAATATTTCTGCTTCCTATCCTTTTAAAAAAAAAATTAAATAAAAAAAAACTCACTTAAGATATTTATTTATTATTTCATTTATCTGTATCATCTTGAAATAATTTTGTTAAAAAAATATATATATAATAAAATAATTTTAGCGCATTTATAATTCATATTAAAAAGGTATTGAAGAAATAAACAAAATATTTAAAAAATAAGGAATTTTAGGCCTACATAAATAAATAAGTTTTAGCTCGTCGTGTGAATCCATTTTGCTAAAGGTTAAAAAATAGTGGCTTTAGGGTATCAAGACAAAATTTTTTAGCCCGGAAATTTGAAAATTCCCTTAGGGTCAATCTCCCTTTCCCTTCTCATCACACAAACGCAATAAAAAACCCTCCAGTAAAAAAAAAAAACATCAAAAACTTAGATAACACTAAAGAATATTAATTCTTAAGGTTAAATCAAAAAAATTTCACAACCCCCGCCACCGCCAACAAGAATTACTTAAAAAAACCCCCCCCCCCCCCC
>JAAAKE020020194.1:0-10412 GCA_010014785.2 Anisolabis maritima | reverse complement strand
AAAAATATATAATAAATAATTATTGATTATGAACAAGACAAAAGGGGGGGGGGGGGGGGGGGGGGGTGATGAATGTAATATATATATTCCCTATATTACGTATACAAGAAAGTTAAAAACATTCACTATAAAATAAATATACTTACTTTGAATGACCGATATCTTTTATAAATTTTTCAGGAAATTTATTAATTAAATATTTCTTTAAAATTTTTATATAAGCTAAATCTTGAAATCCTAAATGATTTTTATTTAAATATGAAGAAAGAGGTTGCAAATCTAAAATCTCTTCCGCGGAAGAAGAAGAATCATAATTTCTAAAAAAAAAAAATTTTTTATTTAGGAGAAGGTGAGGGAATAAGAAAAAAAATTTACCTCAAATAGATATTACTTTTAGAACATAAAATAATATTATTTCGTAATAAATGGACATTTGTCAGTGCAATGTTAGCGCCAAGAAATAACGGTAATTCTTCTATCCATTTTAATATATAAATATAATAGACGAGATAAAAGGAATCTAAAATAAAATATCCTTCAGATTTTTCTATTTGAGTTATAATCCCCTTGAAAAAAAAAAATAAATAAATAAATAAAAAATTAAATTAATAAATATATCAAATCATCTAATAACATGACTAGATCAAGATGAACAATTTGGGGCTAATGTGCAGATGATCTAAGGGTCAGTGCTTCACTTCTCGACATGAGCGATAAAATGTATTTATATTATATTGGCTACGAACTAATATAAATAAAACAAGGACGAAGTCTCAAGCCGAAAAAGAATTTAAAAAAAAAAAATCAATTTGTCTTTTTCAGCATCTGAGGACATTTACATTTCGTTCTTATTTATTTATATAATAATTAAGTTAAATAAGTGCGAGACATGCGAGGCATGTTTGGTGCCTCCCGGACTTGAACAAGGGACTATCCACTTTATGCTGCCGTTATACCAAGACACCCCAGCCCAGTGAAAACATCATCTCGTGGTCGAAATATAATTTCTCTAGCACTCTAACGATTCACCTTAATTTTTGCATCACCATCTAGTGAGCGAGAGAGAGATTGGAAACTCTCAAAATATTATACTAGAAACAAGCTAGAGGCGAGCAAACCCAAAACGTCTAGCCTAAAACAAATATTAAATAAATGGGATTTGTTTTGAAAAATGTGGTGGTTTTCAAAACATTGAGGTTTCTCGGGCTTGAACCAGGGACCATCCACTTTCACGACGGATATGCTGTCGTTACACCAATATACCCCGGTCCACTGACTGAATACTCAGGATAATATTTTTAAAAATACAAGAGATTATTTTTAATGAAATAGAGTTAAATTATTTTTCTCCCGTTTAGATTGAAATATATTTTATTTATAATTCTTATTTAATATTTTATATTATATTATTTAAAATTTTATATAAATATTACAGAAATTATAAAAATAAATTAAAATAATAATTTAATATTACACCAACACAGCTCGGCCCAGTTTAACGGTAGAATATCAGCCGGGAAAGTCCCTGATTCCAGTCCCGGAGACATCAGTCAAAACAATAATTTCTCATTCATTTATCTTAAACAATATAATAGTCTTTTATGGCTAGGATTAGTTTTTCGGGATAGGAATAAAAATTTGAAGAAATGCAGCCAATTGTTTTTTCTTTATTTATTTAATATTTATCAGCTAACGTTTCGTCTTTGTTGAATACATCATCGAAGCTGTTAATTATCGCCTTATTCAGATGTAATTTTATATGCATTCGAAACTAATTTAAAACGGTTAATAAATATTTTTTCATATATACAGAATGTATAACAAAAAACATTCTTTAAAGTTTTGTATATATGAAGAATTTTTTTTTTTAGTCTTTTTCGGCATCTGAGGCCATTTAGACTCCGTCCTTATTTATTTAAATTAATTAGTAACCAATATAATTTATATAAATTTTTGTCACTCATGACGGGAAACGAACCACTGACCTTTGGACCATGATGCCAGCGAGACCTCTAACTCTGCACCAAGGGACAGGACAGAAGAATTTTTTATTAATTCTTTTAAATTAGTTTCGATTGCATGTAAAATTACATCTAATTAACAAGTCCGATGATGTATTAAAAAAAGCCGAAACGTCAGCTGTTAAGTATTAAATAAATAAAGAAAAAACAATTGGCTGAATTTCTTCAAATTTTTACTACCTTGCTAAACAATATACTGTATTAACTCATAGTTCCTTGGGCATTGTTTTGAAAACCACCACCTTTTTCAAAACTTTTATTATTCAGAAATATAATTAAATTTATTATTATTATGTAATGTAAAAGTTGTATATATAAGGTGGAGTATATGTAACATGGGATCAAAGAAACTCCAATGGTGTGAATATATCTCATTTTTATATGTAATTTATATAGGATATTGATTATTTTTGTTAAAAGAATCGGATTTGTTTTTTTATCAAAAAATATCATATCTTGTTCATTTTTTTAGTTTCCATCTTTAATTATAATTCAATGGGGAAAAAGCACTTAAAAGAAGAAAAATTTTAAATGACTTTCCTGTACTGTGATATATATATATATATATAATAAGACTAGAATTAAATCATCACACGGTACGGGCCAATTGAACCTTGATACAATTTTAAGTGTATATTTAAATTTGATAAAAGAAAAAGAATTTTTACGCTTACCTGTAAATGGAACAAATCTGAATCAAAGGGTAAAATCTTATCCAGATTTATTTTTTGTTTATAAAATATAAATTGGCTTCTTGAAGTGATAACCATAAGATTAGATTTCTAAAAATTGTTAAAACCAAATTGATTATTATCTCAGTATGAAGTAGTGGCGTATACAAAAACATTTAGTTTAAATGGAATGTGTATTATAAAAAATTAAAATAAACAAAATTTCTAATTTAAAAAGAAAAAAATCTTACCCTGAAAAATGATGA
This sequence comes from Anisolabis maritima, assembly GCA_010014785.2. NCBI lineage: Eukaryota > Metazoa > Arthropoda > Insecta > Dermaptera > Anisolabididae > Anisolabis > Anisolabis maritima. The sequence goes on along the minus strand of JAAAKE020020194.1, from coordinate 7,454 downwards.
TGTTTTTCTTAGATTGGTAATTTTTATTATATCTCCGATATGTAAATTTTCTCTTAAATTTTTTCCTTTTTTAGAATTGAGTGTTACAATCACAATTTTATTTGAGAAATTTACTATATTTGTTATTAAATGAACAAGAAATGCCGATGGTTTACATCTAGAAAATTTTTTTTAATGTAAAATTTTAAGAAAAATTATAAGTGAGATATAGCTGGGTAGATTGTGTAAGGGTTCAGAGAAAAGAAAAAATCAGCTGCTTTTCTCAGGTTCTCTTTATATCATAAAATTTCGGCCAGTCGGCACGTCGGCCATCCTCATTGCCACAATCTACAATATACAATCCAAGCAAGATTTGAAAAAATTAAATTATATTAAATAATTTGCATTCATGTTTACGTTTTATTTTTAGTGGACCTGTTATATGTGTAATGTTGGCCGAAATATTGGCTGAATAAAGTGATGTGAAGAACCTAAGAAAGGTGGTTGATTTTTTCTTTTCTCCAAACCCTTACACTTTTAAGATAAATATTAGAAAAAAAATAAATACTTTAATATTAATGAGATATTTTTTACAATTCCTTTTAAAGTAACGACATCATGAGATTTGCTGTAAAATGAAATTAATTAATTAAATGTTTAGAAGTTACTTTCCTCATCAAAAATAAATAAATAAATCATTCCTTTAGCTTAAATGATTATATTACCTTTTAGAATTTTGTTCCATCTTAAGTTGTCACTTATTTATAAGCAACATAGTCATTGATTGTTAACAATTTATTGTTTTTTTTTAATGAAACAAATGACAAGTGGGAGTGATTTTTAAATGTGAATTTGAACAAGTTCATACTTGACAACTGCTTCTGAATGCCCGCCATTTAAACAAAAAATAATGTGAAGGTTGCAACATTCAATTTCAATTTTTTTATTATCATCTAAATGCAATGTATATATTTGTATTTGGTTAAGATAGTGTTTAATAATAATTTATTTAGTTAAAATAGAATCAAATTTTTTGCTGAGACGAGTAAGATTCGTATTTCATAGAGTGTAAAATGAGAAACAAGACGCGACAAATCATCTGATTGGTGGGTAAATATGACGTCAAGAGTTGAGTGAAATTCAAAAGTAATTTTAAAGCAAGCTACCTAATATTAAAAAAGTAATCGTTAGTTTATTTTATTTTAACATTAGTGAAAAATTAAATTTATATTTATTTTATAATGAAACTCCAAAAAAATATTCTACGTTTGATTTTTGGTCTCGAGAAAGGACGAAATTGGCGTCAGTAACGTAAAATAATTTCATAAATACCATTTATTTTTAATCTCTATTGTGTAATTTGTTTTTCAACGGTACAAAGCATATAATCATGAGTTGAAGGTAAGTCGGGTGCAAATACACCAGGAAGAAAACGGGAACTCGCGGAAACGATACAATGATCCAGACATTTATACCAATTGGTATTGATATAAAAAATTATTTCTCATCGGATTGCCCGGGATACGAACGTACATCCTTTGAATTACAGTAATATTAATAATCAATATTGTAGTAAAATTGACTTGGATCATTATTATAATATTGTAAAAAATTTTAGAAATATTGTGCAACCATTTTGCAAACGATTGCTGTAATTTTTGGTGTTCTTAGGTTTAAGAACGGCTAATTGAAGGATCGGGACAATCTCTATGCATGCTACTTACTCTATGAACATACAATGTGCAGCGATCAAACATTTCCCGAATACTTATGAAAAGCATTCCATGGGAGCATATCTTTTGGGAAATCTGTTGCTTAACTAGGGGCGAAAAAACTCCTGATCTAGGAACATTCCTAAAAAAATTTAATTTTAGAAAAAAATTGAGAGGCTAAATGGAAAAATGATATATAAACAGAGTTTTAAAAGATAAAGAACATCTTTAATGGCAGGCATTTAAAAATATAATATATAAAAATGTATTAATAAAAAAAGTAATAATAAAAAGTAAAAAATAAAGAGGTGAATATATAGCCGGAGTATTTTCTAATTTTTAAATTTTCTTTTGTATAATAAATTTTTTGAGAGATAGAGAGATGGCAAACTGAAGAGCTGGCACAAATTCTAATGGAAAAAAAAAAAAAGAATTAGCAGCTATTATTTTTCCTTTTTATCTATTATCTTCAGGCCCGCGCCAAGAAATTTTGGCGTATTTTTGCTATTTTATAAAGATTGACTCTAATTTTTATAAATAAAAATAATTTTTCACCAGAAATTATGGATACTAATTTTCCTCTAAATTTAATGTATATTTAGAGTAGGCTAGTGGCTAATCGGATAAGCTTGGGATGACGAATTAACAAAACTCGGATTGTCATTAAAAATTATTCAACTTTGTCAAAAGTTTCCTTCTGGGGTAGGAAAGTGGGAGATACAAAGGGACCGATTTGTGATGGGCTAAGTACCTATAGGACGGGAAATCCTTCTCCAAAATTTCAATCAATGCAATGTATATTTAAAAGTGAAAAGAAGGGGAAAATGTTTCAAAAAATTCAACTAACAATAAGTGAATTGAGTTTTAGTTTTTGCACAGTGTTTGGTGTCTAATTATTTTAATAGATCCGATTAGATGATAAGATGATAACAAGAAATGAATGCCGATAGAGGAGATTTTATAGAGAAACACAATACTGCATTGATCATGAGACGTTTCGTTTCGGGTTAAATTTTATTTCCTATCTTCAGTCTTTTATGAATAGTGTTTTACAAAAACTATTTTTGCTGTGTTTCTTTTAGCTTAGCCTAACAATGTTTGAGCATACATTCAATAATTGGCAGGCGCTCTCTCTCGGTGTAAATTACAATGGCCGAGAGATTAAAGGTATTGACATTAATCTTAAAAACCAAGGATGGGATCTCAAACAGTTCGATGAAAATTTATTTAAATATTTGGTATAAATAAATATGTCTGGATATATCGATTATATCGTAAAATATAAATAATCAAAATCATTATAGACTGTATGCAGGCTTGAGATGCAGAAAAGACTTTAAAAAAATTTATAGAGTGACTGAGAGTGAGCGCCTGCCAATTATTAAATATATGCTCAAACCTAATAGGGACTTAGACAAAAAGTGTTTTTGTTGAACAATTTTTATAAGATTGAAGATGAGAAAATTTAACCGAAACGTCTCGTGATTAAAGCAGTATTGTGTTTCTCTATAAATTCTCCTGTGCCGGCATCCAAATGGCAGTGGTGTCGAAGTTTCGAACGTCTTTTCCATTCTTCTTCTTAAAAGGATTATTTTCAATTGATGAGCTCTGAAGATGATGTTAACCAAGAGAATCTAGACGTCAATATACGGGCATAATAAATAAATAGAAAAAATAATACCTGCTAATTTTTTGCCTTTAAAATAAAAATATTATTTTTCATAGTATGAGTTTAACAGGAATTCCAATGGCAATGAAGGCTGATTTATTAAAGAGTTTCAAAACAGCGGATCGTGCTACTTGTATCGCTGAAAGAAGATCATCGTTCGTTCTTAGTCTTTCATCTGTCCAGGCACTAATTAGAGCCATGAAAAATTTACATGTCTCCAAATCGTATACAGGCCATAAGGATCCAATAACACATGGCCTGAAATGAATGTAATGCAATTGTAGAGAATTTAAGTTGAAAAATAAAATAAGGTATTGAATGAACTTACGAAAGAGACGCTAAATAGAAATGAGCAGGTGATGAGCCTTCAACATTCTCACCTCGAAGTTTATTATAACAAGTAGAGCATCCAGCGAGAAATACAATTGAATTGATTGTTATCTTCGAAAGGAGTTTCAATGGGAAAATATTTAATCCAGCCCCATGGCCATAATAACTAAATCAAATAATCAATTATTGGTCATTCAACAATGAAAATATATCGTTGGGTTATACGCAGGGCTGGGCAGTTGACTTATCAAGAATTAAGTTCTTGCCAATAAAAAAAGAAATTAGCTCCTTTCGTTTTTCAATCATTTGGCTTAAATTTTTTTGCAAGAATATTATCTCCTCTGTGGCCGAGAGGTTAAAGATATTGATATTAATAACCTTCAAAGTCAAGGAATAAGTATCGTATATAGTCTAATTGTGATTGTTTAAAGTCTATGGCCTCAGATACCGAAGAGACGGAAAAAAAAAAAAAAGGATATGATATAAAAATGCGCAGCCCTTTTAAAAAATATTTTTATTTGTTATTTAATGACGACGTTTTGATAACATATCTGTCTTCATCAAGTCTTTTCAACGTACAACAAACAGATTGTTGTTGAACGATACTATAATTATGGTTAATTATGTACCTGATGAAGACAGAATTGTTGTCGTTATTAAAACGTAAATAAAAATATTTTCATAAAAAAGGTGCATATTTTTAAATCATATCCTAATTCCTTTTATTGTCAGAAGTTATAAGTTCCTTTTTTATATAGTATAAACTATGAAAATTTTAATCGATTTAAGTGATTGATTCCTTTTTGTTCGTAGAAGTTTTTAAAAAATAAAGCAAATTTTTGGCCAACATCCATTTCATTTAGTACTTAATAGACTAGTTTGACAGGATGTGGATGTAGATGATTTCAAAATAATATAGAAAGAGGGTTCATTTTTTTTTTCTGGGAAGAGGATTGCTGTTGAATAATATTTTTTTAACGTTTCGGCTCAAACTCTTACAATAGTAAATAGATTTCTAGGTATTGCTATATAAATGATACCAATTCATATATGTCAATGATTTGACAAGTAATACTCTCAAGAGTGAAGCTCATAATAAAACCTATCTCGAATTAAGAGGCCTTCTTCTTATAATAATATATAGATATGAAGAAATTCGAAACCATCAAGTTATACGCTCTATCAATAAAACGGCAGCAAAAATGAAAAGGAGCTAGTTACTCGTTCTAAGATAAGAAACTAGTTAGAAAAAAAAGTAACGGACTTATTTTGTAACTTGTAACTGCCCAGATCTGGTATAAGAGGATGGTTGATAGATAACTTGGTTTGATATTAAAGAGAACAATTGTAATTTTATTTTTCAACCTTGAAGATAGAACACACTTGGTCCAGGTTCGTAGAATTTTCTTTGAGATGCATGACCTCATCATTTGAGTCAGCCAAGAAAGTTTTAGGGAAAGAGGGTGGGTGCGGAAGCATTTCGGCCAATATTTGCGATTTTGCTTTTACCCCGGAGAGAATAGACACTTGGGTTCAAGTAGGTATCAAACAATAATGGCTTGTGAAAATAGAAGATTTATCCTTAGGAAGGCCCCCACATCGTGGCCGAGAGGTTAAAACTATTGACAATGTCAATATTGATAACCTTAAAAAAGTCAAGAGATCGGATCCCAGGCGGTCCGATGAAAATTTATTTAAAGCAATTGGATACCAATTGATTTAAATAAATATGCCTGGATAACAAGTATCGTAAATAATAAATTGGTAATGGTTTACAAGTCTATATGGACTCAGATGCCGAGACTTAAGATTAAAAAAAAAAAAAATCCTTAGGAAGGAAATCTTATATGAATGTCACTATCAATTAATATAACCAAGTTACTTATCAAACCAGCCTATATTTTGTAGACATGCCAAAAAAGCGTGAAACAAGTTGAAAATAAATTGTATACAATTTGAATTTCATTAAAGATCGTTAGCTAAATAGTGTGAGACTAGTTTGTGGTTATGATGGAGCAAAGTGAAGGAATATAAAAGCTCCTTCTTTGGAGCTTATCAGCTTGCTGCTTCAAAATTCAAAAAATCATTACAATCAGAGCGCCTCAACAGGGAATACAGATGCAAAGAGACAAGAGATAAGATGTCATAACGCAGAGAGCTCTAAGTGTTTTTCATTCGTGTTCCGTCCCGGTTTTTTTTTTTTATTGCATCCACTAATAAAAAAAAAAAAATTAAAAATTTTTATTTTTTCAAAATCGCAAATAACGTTATTCTGACTTTTTTTACATATACAACTTTAATTGTATTAACAGAATAAATCTATATTTTTTTTATTTTAGTTTTAATAAGTTTTTTTTTTTAATTTTTTCTTTTTTCAACTCCACTAATTGAGAAATACTGATCTAGTCAATTATATAGAGGAATTTTATTGAGTGAAAAATATTTTCTTTTGATCCTCCAGACGGCCGCAAGAGATTGAATATAAAGAAAAGTGGAAAGGGGCGGCACTTAAAAAAAGGTTGGAGAGGTTTAAGAAAAATTAAAAAATAAACATTATTTAGAGTATCTTGTGATTGTGTACATATTACTGTAAATGCTGTCTTAGCCTTGTCTTAAAAGATTCCACCCCTGCAAGAACGTACCAGCCTAGTGGAAAAAGAGATAGGGAAAGAACCTAGAACTTTATGAATATAGATTGCCAGTCAATTCAGCGAATATATCAATTTTGCCTAGGGCAAAAAAAACATGAAGCCGACATTACTGTAGTATTTTTTCACTCTGAGTATCCGTGTGAGTGTGAATGACAAAAATGGATCAATTTCTTGTATAAAATAACAATATACCATCTATTACAAGTGGTATTCTCTCCCCATTACCATTATGTGTTTTGTATTTCATAATGCTGGTACGACCAAAGTATGTGCCCCATCCACAGGTTCAGACCAAGTCTCCTGATCATGAAAGCCTGCAAACAGGATATTAACCCTACACCCTCTTTAAGGCCCCTTCATACACACTCAAAATAATAATAATTTTATTATTGTCGTTTAAATTACCAAGTGATGTTAGATCTTGTTTAAATACAATTCAAATAAAAATTGTTACTTACAAATAAATATCATCTTTGTTTAGGGCTTTTAAGTAATAATCTCTTAATTTTGTTAAATCAGAACCCTCGTATGTTTTCCATTTAGGGAAACGTTTATGAATAAATTCTTCCCATTTATTTGCAGCCTTTCCTAAATCTTCTTCTTTGGATATCAAATAATTTACTCGATTCTTTACTATTTTATATCCATCTTTGATAGTTGATTTATGAGCTTAAAAATGAGAAAAAAAAAAAAAAAAAAATGAAATGAAAAAAGGAATAAAATGCAATTTCGAATAAAAATACAAGAAAAAAATTCGACTCATGCTACTGCTGCTCTCAAATTGAAACTAACCTTGGAATAGTTGATAAATCATTAAAAGAGATTTTCCTCTTGTTATTGGTTCTTTATCTAAAAATGATAGAACTTCAAAAGGAATACACTCTAAAATCTAAAAAAAAAAAAAAAAAAAAATTAATTATATCTTTTTTTAACTTTGTTAGATCTTTGATAGGTAGGTAAAGTTAATGTAATTGCAAAAAAATCAACTACCAAAATGTATTTTGATGTCTCCTTAGTCCATTTAACTATTTTTTGGAATGATGTCTGTGTGTAAATGTACAGATAATTCAAAAGATAATTATTCGATTGTGCTGAAATTTTGCACACATAATA
>JAAAKE020020183.1:0-10412 GCA_010014785.2 Anisolabis maritima | reverse complement strand
TTTATTGATATTGATAGTATTAAAACTATTTTTGACAATACTTCCAAAAATAACCTTGGAGAACAAAAGCCCACCAGTTGTGATGATGATCAAATTAAGACACCGGCTCTACACAACACGTGCAATAGAAGAGAAACTAAAAATATCAAAAACCCCTTTCCGCGAGCATAAACATCGACATATACTATATAAATTTTGCATTTGAATTTCCTTAAAAATCGGGACCAGATGCCGAATATTACAGAAAAACGGCTGGTTTTCTTTTTCTCCGAACCCTTACATAAATTGATCTGCCCACTTATAAATTTGTTTTTTTTTTGTTGCCCCTTTTCATTCTTTCTTGTTCTCTCTGTTATTTATAAATTGAAAACAACTATACCTGATGTAACTGATATATAATATTGTAAATGAAAATAAGACAATGAAATAACTATAATAATGGAAATTGCCTTAAATGTGATGTCCGTATTAAATGCAGCATTGCTTCAGGGAAGGTTCCCGGCAATAACAAATAAACAATTTTCGCTTGATGTTAAATTGATTTGTCCATAAACGGACATAAAATGACTTGAGGGTTCTGGATAAAATAAGATTCCAACAGAAATGAAATAAATTTTTTACTTTCTTCTAGGTTTTCTTTTAATGCATTTGGAAACTATTTTTTCTTTAGCTTAAATATTTAGCGATTGAGGGAAGGGCGGTGTTTAGTAGAAGAAACCAAAGAATAGGAAAAAAAAGGGAATTTCATCCTCATACTAACTAACATTTGAAGAAAACTATTCCCCTTTATGGCCAAATTATTTTAAGCTAAAAAAATATTATTTATTTATTCTTAATCTATAATAGAAAGAATATGAAGAATATTTTTTCTAGGATAATGACATGGCACTCAATGTGGTGGAGATCCCAACTTAACGTTTTGAAGATTTCTTCCATTAAATAATTTACTATTTCTTTTGATATCTGATATTTTTTTATTATTTATTATATTTATATTTATTATATTTTTTTTTATTTATATATATACATCTTCATCTCTCTCTGCAATGCCTACTTTTCTATCCACTTCTCACTCACTATTTCAATCCCTTCCTCATATGCGTCTAGCAATGTTCTGAAAAGGACGAGCTGGCCCCTACCAGATATCTGAAATCTCCGGATTCAGTGGCAGAGTAAAGGGGGCTCAAATTGATCTTCAATAAAATTCTAAAAATAAAAAAATATATTTTGTTTTGTTTATTATATTGATTTTTTTAATCGGTTGATTTGATTGCTGGTTATATGATTGTCAGAATGAACTTTTTTTTCTTCTTTTTGTGCTAACGTTTCTTGTAAGAAATTGTCAGAGTTCAACAATTGAAGGGATCTGGACGAGTTTAATTTATAAGGTTTACTATCCCAATTTGGGGTTATTAGTTGTGAGAAAAATTCAAAATTTTTTTATTTTTTATGATTTATTTTGGCAAGTGAATTATGATAATCATAAAGCGAAAAATAAATTATTTTCACCCATCATAATAGTCACTTGGCTTTGATGGCTCTTAAACAACCCTGAATACGCTACTGCCTTTTATTTTCCACTCGTTTTTGATCAAAAGAATCAATAAAGCAACTTATTATTTAATTATTATAATAAATAAGCCCAATTCAAGTAAAAAGTAGGTGATTTCTTCAATAATTTTGAAAGTGAGGAAAGGTGGTTTTATTTTTATTTTTCTATAGACGACTTTAATAAACTTAATTGGATAATAAACTTACATTGACTATAGCTAGAAAACATACAAAATATGGCTCGTAAAACTTATCAATATTTTTAAATCTATTGAGACGCATCGTTTCGTAACAAAAGGTGGACTTCCAAATAAACGGCTCATATCTATATTTTCTAAAAAAAATTATGAGACTCCTTCCATAAATTGTTAGGCTACTGCCCGATATATTACAATTGAATATCATTGCAGTTTTTTCTAGATTTATGATCAAAATTTGAAATATACTCTGGAACTTGAAGAGGAACATAAAAATATTAAAAGACGTTCCAATTGCCAAGAGTTAAAAATATTTTTGTATACGTACGAAATTTAAAAAATTGGTTCCCGCGGATCATCTAATCAACTTTTCCGATTTCATTTTTTCCCATAAAAGCAGAGAAAGTGAGAAGAGCATGAAAAGGCTATGGTGGCGTAATTCCTCGAATTTAATCGGACTCAAGTAGAAATTAGGAAATGGAATGATCAAATTTCCCTCATGTTCTTAATTTATACTGACACTAATTTAAATATCTTGTCATTTAACTAGCTTAAATATGTAACACTCTACGCTGCAAATTGATATTATTTTTGGTTAATTATTATGGGAGTATTTTGAAAGATTCCCTCGCTTTTTTAATGCCATTCATCCGGATGTTGTAAAAACACAAAGCTTAGTAAAAATGATTAGGCCCTTTGTCTCAACTCTGATGGTTGCATCGGGCGTTGCTGGTCCACAAATGCAACTCATTCAACTGTTTGATGAATCAATTCGAAAATGACTTATCAAAACAAATAATAAATAAATTATCAAAAGATTTATTTATTTATTTCATTATTTTGATATAGAAAGCCCCATAAAGCATGAATATTTTGTAAATTTTGATTTTTATCGTAATATTTTTCATTCATGAGGAATTTAATATTAATATGACAGGATGGTCAAAAAAAAAAACGATATGTGTGAACAGGCTTTAATATATATTATATATTTTTTATGGGTGCACTTATTTCCTTCTCTTTTTTCACAACTTGCTCTTTGGAATATTCTGCTAATCAGTCATTTTTTTAATCTTGGCTCATTAAAGTTGCACTGGTGGATGAGGAATGATTCAAATAGTGAGCATGCATTCATAATGATACTCATATACAACGTATACATATATATCTTTAACACTTAGGTTGCATTTGCGTTACGTCGATCCACAATCTAATCTTACAGTTTTGTTCTCAACTCGAAATCTCCCTTAGAAGTCCATATCTGGACAATATGTGGGTGACCTCGAACTACCCGAGCTAGACTTGACATTTCTTCTGCTGACTTTAAATCGATCTTCTAAAGTCTAAAAAGAATATTATTATTTATGTCAATATTTTTTAAAGGACCGAGCCCCCCCTCCGTGGCCGAGAGGTTAAAGATACAGACATTGTCAACATTGATAACCTTAAAAGCCAAGGGGTGTGGGTTCGGATTCCAAACAGTTCAATGAAAATTTATTTCTATCAATTGGATACAAATTGGTATAAATAAGCCCGGATTATAAGTATCGTAATAAACATATCATGAATTGTTTCAAGTCTAAATGGCCTCAGATGCCAAAAAAAGAACCGAGCGATAGCTCGGTGTCCCAGGTACTAATGTATAAAACAAAAACTCTCTTAAACATTCTAAAATAAATAAATAAAATCAAAATATTTATAATTTTCGCAATTTCGGTTTTATTGATTATATGTATAAATTCATAAAAAACGAAACAAAATTGATATTTTATCAAAAAAACGAGCCGATCAAAATATTTGTAAACGTATGTGACGTATGTTCAGCCTAGTAATATTTGATAATGAATATTTTAATTTTCTGAAGATTTCTCAGTCATTTTTGAGTATTTGAAATAACGTTAAATTTTTGGAGTAAATAAAACATCCCATATTAAAGTTCTCACATTTTTTTTCTCCAAATATTTTAAAACTTTCTATATAGATTAATTTAATCCTCCCTTAATTCAACCCTCATTGGCTTCTATAAAGTACAATAAACTTAAAAACAGGAATTTAGAAATAGCTTAGCTTATTGAAGCCACAAATTAATTTCTCCAATTTCTTCACTTTCATTCTAATAAATAATTATTTATCCCAATTTCTAAAGGTTCTTAAAGACTTAATAACGATTCCCTCTTCAGGGAGGATATTTTAGAACCTATATAATTCAATCAATCAATTACGAAAGAGATTATAAAAACTCTGGGGACTACATGTATGGTGACCACGAGTTTTCCTCTTTCCTCATCAGCCAGTCAGGAAACGCGACGAGTCATTTCTCTCTCTCTCGTCTGTTGCCAACCTCGAAAGCAAAAAAACAACGAAGGAGGAAAGGATTTAGTTTTTTGTCTTATGATTGACTTTCGTTCGTCATTTCGAATTTATTTAACATTTTCTCCCTGGGGAGGAATGGTCTCTCTCAATCGCCAGCTGAAGGAAGTTCAATGACACCTCATAACAAAGAACTTCTTGACCATCGTGTTGACTAATTTTTTTACCTTTTTTTTCAGCTATAGCTCTGCTTTTTCATGAGTGCCCTTTCTTCTCTCCTATGTCTATCTTTTATACTAACGCCGCAGTAATGTTGTTTGATGAACATTTTCGTTTATATTTTTGTCACTTCTTTTGAATAATAAAGAGAAAAATATGATAATCCCAAGTTAAGTGCTTATTGTCTTGATCTCAAGTTTCTTATTGCGTAGTTATCGCGTTAAAAAAAAGTAAATTTTTTAAATATAGTAATTCAACAAGAGATTTTTTTTTTGTAATCTCAGTTATTTTTGTCAGATACTCTATATTTTCTCCCTCTCTTGGGACATTTAGAACCTTAGAATAGAATCCAAATGAAAGACCGTTTTAGGCCCAAAATATTTTATTTGCTTCTATCGATTTTTCGAGGACTTTCTTCAGAATCTTACAATTTTAATGACGATTGCAGGAGACATGTCGGCCTTTGTTCTGAAGTAGCTGAGGTATCACCCCAGAGGCAAATAAAATACATAAGGCCTAAAACAGCCTTTCATTTGAAATCCTTCCTCTCATTTTTAGAATATTAAAAAGATAGATTTTTTTCACTTAACTCTAAATCCACTCCTTCTGATTGTGTTCTTAGGAAATTTCGATTTCACCCTCTCTCTTTCTCCCCCATTCCTACCCAAACACTCAAAGCCATCAAAACTTGAAAAATAATAAAAAAAAGACCGTCTTTTTAAAATTTGCATAAAGTATTTTTATTTTAAAAAGATTTAACATTTTATTTTAAAATCTGGCAACAATGCTTTCTTTATTTAGTATGCTTTGAAGTGAGTGGGGTAAAGCGTAAGTTAACCCATTTTATAATCACTAGTTGACCTGGGAGTGCTTTGCTCCTCAAATTACCTAAATTTTAATTCTATTAAATTATTTCTATTTATAATATTTGTTTTATAATTTAATTTTATAAATTTATTTATTATCACATTTTTGTTTTTCAGACTGATATCCACTCTCATTATTCTTAACAAATTTTTCGATGGTTGCCTTTTATATTCCAGGATTGCGCTAAACTAGTGCTGCTGACGCTTCTATCGTAAAGTTTGACATTTTTGATGGTATACGTACTCAGAACGTATTGACATAGGAGCGCTATTTGTGTAGTTTACAATAACTTGAAATCATCTCCGTTAAAAATGGAATTAAATCATGAACATTTTCGAGCGATTATTTTTTACAACTTTAGACGTGAATTAACGCAACAACAGTCCATCGATGAACTTAATTCGACTTTTGGCGATGAAGCACCATTAAGGACTACTGTTTATCGATGGTTTGCCGACTTCAATCGTGGCCGTCCAAAATCGGTTGTTGTTCCGGGAAACATTGATGCTGTGCGTGAACTGATACTGCAAGATCGTGAGATTGAGGTATCCTTGGGCTTTAGTGGGACCAACATACTTTCAATATTGCATGAACATTTGGCCGTCAAAAAGATTTGTTTTTGATCTCAAATCTCGAATTATAAAAAGCAACCCTCGTATATAACAAAGATGATAAAATAATAAGAGCCCCCGAAAAGCCTCATCGAAATATCAGCTAAGCTATATACTATATTAAAATTGAAAAGCCTAGTAAGAAAGCAAGTTGTAGTCAGCGATTTTTTTTTATCTCTCGACTATTAAAAGTTAGTATCTTTCTAACAAAAAACTTTCCACTATTTTTATGAGGAAGCGATTATTTCTTTTTTTTTCACGAGTGTTTAAACGTTCAAAAATTCAACTTTCCACACATCCTCTTTCAAGAATATCAAATTTAATGTAATCGTTGTATAAAAAGTACCCATCAATGGAGTTAGTTTACGTTCTAACTAACCAATTTCCACAGTTAATCATTTAGCATATTAAACGACTTTTAAAGGCTTTTTCGTCGTCATAAAAGAGCCATCTGTTGTGTTTTGTTCATTCATTCGGGATGAGTTACAATGTCGTGAAATTGATTTTTATTTTTTATTCTTTCCATTCATTCATTGTATTTACGTATTTGTTTATTACTTTGGTTGGTTGGTCTTTTATTATTTAATAAATAAAATTTTTATTTTTTTTTTATTACTCTATTACTTTCAATAAAATTTATAATCGGTTCAGAATTAAAAGAAAATTTGCATTGAAAAAAGAAGTTGACCGGTCATATGATTTAAGAAGTGTCTAGATGGATAGCAACCATCCATTTTGAAATAAAGACGATAGAAAAAAAAAAAAAAACACGTGTTGCTGTTTTGGTCACTCATTCTTATCTCACCGACTCGTAAAATCTATTATTTTGGAATCAGCTGATGAGACGTCTGATGTCTTTGATTACCTTAAAGATCTCCAGAGAAATGAGAAAGTAATGAACAATTCTTCCATTTAACCGTGTCCTGATGAAGGTCGGAAGACGCAACCAAAACATTGACACATGTTCGGAGCAATAAAGGATGGAAAAGAGAACCAAACCCTGACTGCCATCCATGCAGAAATAGCTACTAAAATTGCATTTTTTAATTAATATCATTTGAAGGAAGTTGGGCATACTTCATTTGAGATGAATAGCTAATCGTCGAAAAAAAGGCTAAAATACAATGACAAATAAGAAATTAAAAAAATACTCCAATATAACAAAAGTAAAAAACATGCCTGTAGATAGGCAACCGATTACATTTTCTTTGTTCAAGTTATCCGTAAAATACAGGGGCAAATAATAAAGAAACTGTTTCTATTAAATAATAATTTCAAATCATCCGAACATTATCCCCGTCCCCGAGAAGATTCTCTTCTTTCACTTTTCATTGAAATATTTTCCTATAGAGCCGCTTATATGATCTCAAAATGATAAATGGTTACTATTTTACAATCTCAAAGCATTTGAGACTAAGGTATAATTCTAAAATAAATGAGTCCGCACTGCATGTGAGAGATGCGGATGGTCAGATATCACCAGACTGAACCGCATCCCCAAAGATGCCATCAGAAGTAGGTGTGGCATTGCCCCAATCTCTCAATGGCGACTCCGCAGGTTTGGGCATTTTGTGCGCCAAGAAAAAAGACATGGGGCTTCTCGGTCGACAACAAAGAGGAGTACCTAGGATGAGTTGGCTTCGGCCCAATCTGTCGGAGACAGGAGAAGAAGAACTTTCTTTTCGGCATCTAAGGCCATATAGATTTTAAACAATTTTAATTTATATTATTTATGATACATATTATCCAGACACATTTATAGCATTTGTTTTTTTTTTCAGTCTGCATCCATATCCTTGATTAACAATATTGACAATGTGAATATGAATCTTCGATGTAGGCATAAAATTATTTATAGCCTTGCACTGCACTATAAGAACCCCTTCCAAATGGTATCTTCTTTTTATAAAAAAAAATAACCCTTTAGGGAACAAATCAGGTTCCAACTAAAGATAAAAAATAATTGAACAAAAAAAATAGTTTCGCTTTCATCTGTACAGGCGTTTCTTTTATTTTGTTATGTTTGAGAAATTTTTTTTAATTTCTTACTTGAAAATCAATTTCTCATTTTATATTACACTTTCACGATTCCCTCTCAGTTTTAATTTATGAATTGGGCGATCTAACATTTAGCATTTTGAGAAGGGCCCAGTAAGAATGCAAATTCGAAATGCCCGGGGCCAGACACTATTTGGATGTTAAAATTATTTTTATTAAAATTCATTTTTCGTTAAGAAAGTAAAAAAAAAATTTTTTTGAACTCTACATATTATAATATTGAGTTCCATTGAATTAGGGCATTTGAATTGCCGATTTAATTAATAAACGGGATCAAACCAAACTTACTCTACTTTAGAATTTACGCTTGCTCTTTAAAGTCTTTAAAAATTAATATAAAAGTCTAATCGAAAATGTTTTGCTTTATAAGGACAAATAGTTTTCATTATAATTCCAATTGAAAAAAATTATTTTTGGAAAATTTTCAAAAAAAAAAAAAAAAAAAAACCTAGCACCCATTTATATTAAGATACAAGTGAATCATCAATGACGATTTGTCCAAGTTAATCGACCAGCGAGCAAAGCGAGGCTACCAGAGCAGAAGGAGAAAGGGTTAATGGCAATTAGTCGCCAACAGCGCCTGATTAGCTAGAGGCCCATTCCACCTGTGACGTCAGCGCCTCACCTCCCAAACACCGGCCAAACGTCAACCTCCTCATCCTCCTTCCTCTTATTGAAATCACCACCTCCTCACGGTCGTATAAATCAAACCTCAAAAAAATCAAAAAAATCATCTGCTCGACATTTTCGACACAAGATTAGTAGGGATGCAAACGTTTCATTTAAAGAGAGAGTAGAGCCGTTTATTTCTCTATAAATCAAATTCTGACTTTTATATAGAAAGATAAAATTGACCAGTGGACACAAATAGAAATATCAATGGTCGTCCGAGTGAATAACCCGTAAACAAATATGTCTTCAATGTGCAAACATGCGTAGATTAATTTATGTTTACATAACATGGAAACAGCAACTCTCCTTTGTCTTCCAAAAAAATACATTTATATTCAGGGCAATAATTAATTTTCCAAATAAAATAAATATGAAATAAATTTAAATGGAAAAATAAAATCCTGTTAAAACCTCGGTCAAAAATGCCAAAAATTTTTTTTTGCCAAATATCAGAATTTTTTAAATTTTAAATTTATTTATATAAGAAGAAAAAAATTGATGTTTGTGGCAAATAAAGGCAAGTGGAGAAAGGCCCCTGCAAATACACCACATGTTTAGTATTTTAAAATTTCTTTTAATTTTTTTAACTTAAAAAGATTATTTAGAAGAACTGTAATTTTTTTCCATCACTGACTTGCCTTACCCTCAAGAGTTTGGTGGGAGCAATCAATCTATCTCTAGCTACGCCACTGTCTTCCAGTGATTTTTTTCGGCATCTAAGGATATTTAGAATCCGTCCTTATTTATTTATATTGTAATAATTGGTAGCCAAATAATATAAATAA
Organism: Anisolabis maritima; assembly: GCA_010014785.2. Lineage (NCBI taxonomy): Eukaryota > Metazoa > Arthropoda > Insecta > Dermaptera > Anisolabididae > Anisolabis > Anisolabis maritima. The sequence goes on along the minus strand of JAAAKE020020183.1, from coordinate 1,142 downwards.
TTTTTTGCGCTCAGGACGGGAAGCGAATCACTAATCTTTGGTACGTAAGGTTACCTTCTGCAACAGGGCAAAAATTTCTCAGCTGGATTTTACTTTGAAAACCTGTGCACTGAGCACTACGCCACCCCTCATCACCTTCAAAAAGTTGAGAAAGACTCTTAATCATAAATCCTTAATTATAAACCTATAATTGTTATCCATTATTATTTATCAGCATCAAACTCTATATTCTACGCTTTATTGAAATTTTGAAAAAGCTCTGTTTTTTTTTTTTTATTGGACTTTGTCCACTTTTAAAATAAACAGCTCATTTGACTATACCTCTTATCCAACCATATTTAGTTAAATTATTATTTTTATAGTATTTCTAAATAGAAATTTCATTTTTGTATATACACTTGAGGAGAAAATAGTTGCAACTTAATAGATGAGGTCAAGGCCCAGATGACAACTTGATTATGTCATAATTTGCCATATCGCCCAACGGATGGATGGCAAGTCAGCCTTTCTTAATCATTCTTAATTGAAATCGGCAAAAACTTTTCTTATTCTTTATTTAATTATTAACATTCCTAACTGATTAAGGCAGGTCAGTTTCCTCTCTCCAAAATAAAACGTTCATAGTCATCGGTTTAGTGCAGCCTCATATATATTTTTTTTTAAATAATAATTTTATTTATAAATTAAAATAATAAAGTACAGTTATCACCTTATCACTGGCATTCCCCATTGCATCAATTGTAATATTTAATGCTGCTTATATGAATCGAAGAGAATTTCGTTGTTTCGTTTTTATGTTTACCATTTTTGAAGAAAATAGTAATAAATTTTGAATAGTAAATAAGTTGGGATAGTCCTTTCGCAAATGATTCCAAAATTGAACTAAACTTTTATTTAAAAAAATTCAGATTAGTCTTAAATCGTTTATTAATTCTTACATTAAATCTTCATTAAATTTGTATTTTCTCTATTATTAAATGGATCTTGAAACCACAATTTTCTAAAAACTTTGGGACCCCCTTAGAGGTTGCAAAAATTGAATTTGTTAATTCCTAAATGTGCATAGATCCCGCTAGATGTAAAACATATTGCGGGCGCCTGTTAATTAAATAGGGCTATATTGCTCGATACCATTCAATAAG
>JAAAKE020020172.1:0-10413 GCA_010014785.2 Anisolabis maritima | reverse complement strand
TAAAAAATTAAATATTTTATTTAAATAAAAAAAAATTTTTTTTTTTTTATTTATTTTATATATTTTAAATTGTGCGGGGGGGGGGGGGGGGGGGGGGGGGGAGGAGACTATATATTTCGGTGGGAACCTTGGTCAATTATTCGTATAAACCCCCGGTAAATTATATAAGAAAAGGAGGGGCTCTAAAAAGTTCGAATTGAAAATTTTTTTGCTATTAATAATACTGGTTTAGGTAAACTAATGTATAAATGAAAAAAAATTTTAATTAATCGAGATATATAGATATATTAAAGTTGACAAAATGTTGAGTGAAATATGCAAAAAAAATTGGGATTAACTTGTCTTAAAAAATATATTTTTATATTAAAAGTAGGATAAAGAAAAGAAGATGGAAGCCACCCTTCATCCAAATAATCCATCAAGCGCCACTGGAAGTTTAACGATATTACTAACATATATACATATTAACAAATAATCTCAGGAGGGTAAACGTATTTATATTACAATTTTTTTTAGATTAAACTCAATTTTTTGCATATTCCACACAATGTTTTGGAAACTTAAATGACCTCGGATAAAAAAAAAAAAAAAAAAAAAAAAGGGGCACCTGCATATCTTCACTTCCTGCTATTAATAGGTGTACTATTAAATAAAAAAAAATTTTCAAATCGGGGTATAACAGTTGGAAACATTTCCTTGTGAGATATTTATTCCCTGAGCCAAAACATATTTGTTGGAGCTAAAGTAAAAAAAAAGTATTTAAAGAAAGAACTCGTTCAAAAGAACGAATCCTTGAACAGAGTACTATATTCAAACTTTCTTTAAAATGTAATGTATCAAGTTTGTAAAATTGTTTATTCGGAGAGAATTTTTATATATATGACTAGATTAAAAATAAATATTGGCTAAATTTTGTTTCCTTACCGAAAATTTGATTTATTTTTAATTATTCCAGAAGAATTCTTACAGATAGCAGTTGAATGGAATATTTGTTTTCGTGCCATCGTTAGGCACATGCTCCGCGCTCAAGCGAAACACAGGAAAGTGTACATGAAGATTTATGGTTATAAATAGATCTCTGTTTTCTCTAATTAAATAATTATATTTTTGTATTTTTTATTTTCCACTTAGGGGCTCACATATGATGAATGAATGACGACCGCGAGTTTAGAGTGTCATTCATCGTTCTTTTACCCTTCCCTCAAACATATTAAGGGTCAGGCGACAAGCTGGCTTGTTCACTGACAATTCTAGATTTAATATCCTGAGCTACAAAAATTTATTTAAATTATATTGGCTGCCAATTAATTTAAATAAATAAGGATGGAGTCCAAATGGCTAAATGATGCCGAAAAAGACTTAAAAAAAAACTTGCTATCGAATATTTTATTGTGTAGATGTCCCTCCCTCTCCAAGAATATTTTATATACCTAACGGACGCAGGTGAACCACGAAAATTATCACATTGTGGCACTGAGGATGGCCGACATAATGCTGGCCGAAATATTTGCTGAATAAAGTGGTGTATAGTGACGTGAGAAAAGCGGCTGGTTTTCTTTTTCTCCGAACCCTTACACAAAAAAAAAACTTTAAGAGCCAAGGGGTGTATGTGGATTCGGATCCCAGGCAGTCCGATAAAAATTTATTTAGATCAATTGGATCCAAATGATATGAATGAATATGCTTCGTTAATGGTATCGTAATTAAAATAAATATGTATATCGTATATATGGCCTCATTCGTCGAAAAGACTTAAAAAAATTTTATATTATAATGTTATCATCTAGAATATTTAGTAAAGATCTAAATAAAGTATGGTAGTATTTTTGATGAATTTCAAAATTAAGTTAATATCTATATTATATGTCCTCAACTCTTCTCTTGACATAGAGTGTACTTAGACTCAAATGAATTTATTAAAAAGAAAGAAGGGCTGATGTTTGAATAATAACGGAAGAGAGGATAAATATCATTTGTGTGTGTCCAATTGGACTCATCACGCAACATTTACTTTCTCAGCTCACTTCCCGGGATCATGGTGAACGCTTTATATTTACAGTATAGTATTTCATTTCTAGTCTCTTTTTTGTTTCTCTTTTTTTTTTATCTTATTATTGAGTATACCTGGAGATCGGAGTTTATCTGGTCGGTCAATTTCAATCCCTGGAGCAAAAACCTCGACGCTATTAAACACTTGAAGATGATCTACCACTTCACCAGGCTGGCCCTGAAAAATTATCATAAATTAGCAAAATCAAACAACAATGCTAATATGACTAGTTGAAGGGAAGGAATGATAATAAATAAACCCCCGCCGTGGACGAGATATTGATATTATCAGTATTGATAACCTTAAAAGTCAATGTAGTGTAAGTTCGGATCCCAGGCAGTCCGATGAAAATTTATTTATATCAAATGGATACCAATTGATATAAATAAATATGCCTGGATCATTTGTATTGTAAATATATATATTATATATCGTTTAATGCTTATATGGCCTCAGATGCCGAAAAGACTATAAAAAAAACTAAAAAAAAAAATTATTTCAATTCCCCCAATGTCAAAAAATGAAAAAAATATTAGTATATAATATCTAATATAAAGAAATTATTTAGAAAATTTTCCAATAATACAATAAATATTAGCTAATATTTGCCTTATAGACTATTCCTATGCTTTAATATTACATAAGTAAAGATATAAAATAAGGCGTTGAATAGCTCTAATACTTGTTATCTAAATTTCTAAATTACTATATATCATTATTTATATGTCATGTTTATATTTGTTTTGTCAGCTTGTACAGTCATGTACAGTCTTGAACAGTCGTACAGTTATGACGAATATCCAAAACGCCGACGGCAAGCTGAAAAATTATTTTTTTTCTGTTGGGTCTCTGCTTTAATTTTCATCGAATTATAAATAATATATTGACATTTAAAAAGAAAGACAATCTCATTAAACTAAATCCGTCCTTTCCTGGCATCTGAGAAAATCAAACATATAGGCGTCCTGATCGCGCGGTTTGCTCGATCGTATCCTAGTCGCTGGTGACAAATTTGTTTGATACTTTTTTTATACAATATATATATAATATATAATATATATGATATTTGTATTTTCAAATTAAAATTAATAAATATACATGGCAGAGTAAAAAAATAAAATGATTTTTGTTATCCCATCATCTCCTCATCATATGAACATCATATATCATCCGTCAATAAAATATTTGGATAAGTATTTACATCTAAATATATTATTAATATATCTTCTGGTTTAAATTTTCAAATTTTATCTTATCATATATGTATTTAAATAATTTATGTGACTCTTTAGAGCCTACTTCCTTTCTGAAGTTGATTGTTAGAATGTTTCAACAATAGAGAATTTCTCTTATTAATAGAGTTTTCTTCCTAACTTCCGAGCTATTGAATTATTGTACAGTTACATTATTATTATTGTCATTATTACCTTTAATTTTCTTGATCTTTCGTTCTTTACATGATCATCATTACAATCAATCTAAAACAGAAAAATAAATCAATTAATTAAATTAATATTAACGTTATGTAAATTGCAAGAAGCTTGTGCACATAATTTATGCATTTTAGGAACACAAGACAACTCAGGAATCTGATTGTTTAGTTGCTACAGCCATCAAAAAAGAACAATCATCATAGTATAAACATTATTATTAACATTATGAAAAAATTTTAAAAAAAGTTAACATATTAATTTAATAATATAGAAATCGCCTAAAATCTGATTCAAAAAAATATCAATTTAAACAAACATGGCGCAAAATTATAATATTAAAGTAGTGACACAACAAAAGAAAATAAATAGTAATTTATTATTTATTTTTTTAATTTCTTGAGAACTTATATTTTCGCAATTTTCGTAAACATTGGAATAACAAATACTTGTAATAATTTTTATTTTAAAGCCAAAAGGGCAAAAATTAAACGTTTCCTGGAAAATGAAATTTAGTAGAATTTTAGGCGAATACTAGAATTAATACTTACAGGCAAGCATCGTTCTCTACATAAATGCAGAGTACATCGAATATGCAAAGAATCTCTATCAGGAAATTTAAAGGCAGGAAATCGAGCTACTAGTTTCAAATCTCCATCTTTTGTCAATGAGGGCTGAAGAGCTGGTAAGATCAAAGGATCTAAGGGACAGCCTCTTCCATCTAGAAGCCTTTGTGAAGTCGAATCGCCACTTCCATCATGTGCGGAACATTCACCCACTCGGAAGCCCATTCCATCTGCACAAAAGAAGAAAAATATCAAAGCTATTGATTTTAGTAAAATCTCTAAAATATTATGATCCTAAAATATTTGCAATAACAGAGCTATTAAATGTTGCGACGTTGCAATCATAGGCTGCGAGCAGAGTTTGACATTTATTTTTAAGAGTGAAGTTAGATTAAATAATAAAAACATCTGGAGTGATGGCCGCACATTACTCAACTTTCTCTTGGAAAATTGTGTGAGTCACAGGCGCTCTACCGTAGCCAGTTCACAATTTGAATTTACCTTAGAAATTTTATGTTTGTGTGTATTAATCTATTATCAATTTAAAAAAAAAATCAATTTAGAATTCTACTGTGACCATTAAGACTTTACAAATTTTCTATTATTGTAATTCAGAAAAATTCCTTTATCGATAGCTTCCAGCGGTAACTCATCCGAGGTTCAGTAGTACTTGCTTGTAAACAAATATCTTGATGGCTATTCCTCTTCGCCTAGGGCAGGGCTGCCGGCTTATCAATAATTATAAAAACGAAATTAAATTAATTGTTATTAAATATTTATTAATTCAATTGGCAATTAAATCCCCTTAACCTCCCCCCACCCCCCTCGCCGTAGCTGAGAGTTTAAATAATTGATAAAATTTTGATAACCTTCCAAGCCAAAGAGTGTGGGTTCGGATCCCAGGCAATCCGATAGAAATTTATTTAAATCAAATTAGATACCAATTGATTTAAATATATATGCCTGGATCATTGTATCGTAAATAATTACAGTTATCCCTTGATTAACACGATTAATGTTTTACCGCGTAAAGCAAAACCCCGCTAAGTCCCCGCTCCAAGCTGAAGGCTTTGCTGTGAGTTGCCACGGGGAAAAAATGACGCATCGGAAGAAAAAGAGCGCGCTAATCAAATTTGACATCGCGTATAATGATGAGGGGTCTGACAAGTTTTTGGGCCGCTAATCAAATCAAAATAATCTTTTTTCAAAACCGCGCTATTTAAGGGATTCCTGTATAATAAATTTTGGAATTTTATTGCCAACTTAATTAATTTAATTAAATTTTTTTTTATAATTTTAATAATCGAAAAATCTCTAAAAATAAAAGCTAAATAAAATTGTGAACCGGCTGCCAATGGGGCGCGAAGCAAAAAATCTGTTATGACAACACATAACACAATTTTCCTCAATTTTCCCTACCTTAGGTGAGAGAAAGTTGTGCGATGTGTGGCTGTCCCACAAGATTTTTTTAGACTCAAGGTAATCAAAACAAGTATTTCCGTTGACATCTCGTCATGGATTTTTTAAAAATTTGCAATACTTTCTCACTATATATTACAAATATAGGTAAGAGAAAATAAAAAGGAAAAATATATCGGGGATGTTCTGGTTATATACACGTCCACCTCAAAATCCTGATTTGAGTCCAGGGGGCGCGAACTATGCCCATCCAAACATTAATTATTTGTTTTATAAATAAATTATTATTGTTTTATCCTAAACGATATATTGACTGGATTTCTATGGGGCAAAATCACCTACTATTTCAAACAAAACCCTCTCAGTAGATATAAAATTTAAGTTAAAGTTGGGATTCCCGGTTGCTGCCAGGTGAAAAATAAAAATCTAGTTATGTTTTAGTTGCTGACGTTTAGTACTTCAGTCACAAAGGGTTTATTATTATTATTTAGAATTTATTATTATTATTATAATATTTCAGAGATTTAAGAAGTAAGTTTTTTAAAGAAATTTTAATCACACACGGAAAATGAATTTTTAATTAGACATGAATGATGGTTTATTATTGTGTTTAATAGGAAGATTTTATATCTATAGTTATTATAATACCTGGCATTTGAGCATGTATGCTTAAAGTCGTAGGTTCTCCAACGGTGACTTTGCCAGGAGCCTGAGGACGTGCTTTATCTCCCATAATCTCCATCCAAGCCATAGCATCTGAAGAAGAGGCATTTGAAGTTTCTTGAGATCCCATTTCAGATTGTTGCTTTCTTCCCATTCTGTAAAATAGAAAATTACAACTCCTATAACATAGTTAAACAGCAAGCAAGGAAGAAAGAACTGTAATCTAACTGCTAGGGGAACTCGCTTTAAGAAAGAAAAAAGGGGAATAAGTATTATTCTAATCTTTTTCAAATATTTATCCTTTTGAAAAAGGCTTATGTGCATTAAGTTAAACTGTGGGGGATTCGACTACTAGCTTATAATTATAGTAATAGTAATATGGTAATAATAGAAAATTAAAATAAGACTTCCAATCTTTCAAGCTTATGGGCATCTAATATTTTTTATATCAAAATTTATAATATTTAATATAAATCTCACCTAAATTTAATACGAGATGCAGATCGTGAAAGTTGGCTTCTAGGCACATAACATTTAGCTTCTGTGTATTCATCAGTGATCAATTGAAGAAGTCGATCCGTCTGAACAGCCAGAGGGGCAGTCATCATCAAAGAACCATCCTCCTAAAAACAGAAGCAGTTAATTTTATTAAAGGCTGGACGGGAACGAATGAAATCTCAATTTCAACATGAATGGAGTATAGGAAAGTAATAAAACAAAAGCAGAAACTATTATTATTATTATTATTATTATTAAACTATTAAGAATGAAAAAATTCCAGCCCGTTGGAGCCATTGAACTCCTTCCACAAAGAATAGATGATTGATCTTAATTTTAGGGTTGATTACGTGCCTGTGGTTCAATGCGCACTCCACAACGACCTGCAGGAAGTCGCAGCATCACTTCTGGGGTGCCATCTCCATGGACCCGACATTCCAATGGAAATCCTCGGGCATAAACGGCTCCATTAAATGGCGCAGACATTACAAGCCGAGCCTCCAGCCAATCCAGGGAACAACTTGTGTTTAAGACTATATATTAAAAAAAAAATAGAATTTTAATAATTCGTCTTGTGCAATGGTTGTGGTTTGGACTAGGAAGAAAATATCGTCGAGTAACATCCATTTAGTAAAAATTCATTATAAAAAAAATAAACGTGCAACGTTAACACTAACGGAAAATATATTAAATACCACTCATAAGCTATTGTTAGAACATATCCAGCATGAAGTTAAGAACATAAAGACTCAGGCGGGATATTTCAGAGTATACATTCACATTCAAAAGCTACTAAATTCAATTAACAAAATCTATGTCGCCTAAGGAACAAGGAGGAAGCAATGGTTGGTTAGAAATACTAAAACAGGGAACTTCACTTTGCTAATTTAGATAGTATAAATATATTGTGTAATTTTTAGTAATTCATAAAAAGTATTTTTAAAATAAAAAACTTAAGATTAAAAAAATATTATTATAAAGTTAGGTAAAGAGAAAAAAGTTTCTTTTAGGATTACCTTTTATGAATAAATAATAATTATTAAATTTGGAAAAACTTAAAAATTACTCCTTAAATTAGTATTGGTTCTAATGAGAAATTCAATGTTTTGGTACTTTTAAAAATATTGGCCTATTTTATATAAGCCTGCAACAGGTTTTGGTTAAGTTCTCCACATCCCTTCAAAAAGATAAAAATGTTATTGAATTGAATTCCAATTAATATTGAGTCATTCTGAAAACAAAATGATTAAGTTCATTTTTTGAATTCCTTTAAATATATATGGTGATTGTTTCTTAAATTTTTAATATATATTAAAAAGTTTTATGTCATTATTATAATTCGTATTATTTTAGGTATAAGTATAATATACATATAAATTGTTTTAAATAGTTTTTAAGCCGACAGGCCTGGTCAGAAGAACAGCAACCACAAAGATCTTTGTCGACAAGCAAGGCGAAGCAGCGGTGAACCTCGGATGGGTAGCCCCGAGGAACAAGGCTTTTGAACGTCCGCCGGAAGCCATTGATAATTTATTATTCATATGTATAAATTATAAAATCTAAATGGCCTTAGATGCCGAAGAGATTATAAATAAAATAAAATAAATTTATTTATTTATTTATAGTATTTTATATATTATTATATCTCTATATTCTCAGCTCAGAATTTTCAAATTTTGAAATATATGTATAAGGAAGAATATTTGGGTAATATATTTTTTTTATTTAAAAAATTATTTTCATATTAAAATCCAATTTTCTAATTTGTTTTATGGATTTAAACGCTTTGTCAACAGAATGTCTCATTTTATTATTTAAAAAAATATATATATAAATAGAGAGAATAAAGACTGACTGACCTAGCATAGTGCTAATAGGTTTGCCTGTGTACCGAGTGAGTTTCGAACTTGTTGTTGGAGACAAGAGAAGAATTATTAGGAGAGCAGTGAGCAGCAGCCACGCGGAGGAAACACCGCGCATCTTGCAGGCTGCACTGCACCTGCTGCACCACCTGCAACAAACACAGCACATGATTATTATATCAAGCAACCATCCATGGCAAAAGAAAGAGAAGAAACTTTTTTTTTATTAAAGAAAATTCAAAGAATTCAATTAAGTTAATTTATAAAAATTTTATTGATTATTATCAGGTGATAATTATTTTTATATATTTTATAAAAGTCAATAGATTGTATGTTTGTTCCCCAGCTTCTCTTGAACGAATAATCATATCAGAATAAAATTTTGTTTAGATTTATATTAACTTCTAGAACAGTGGTTCTTAACCATTTTAAACTTGCGACCCCCTAGGACATATAGTCTTAAAATATTTTCGTGACCCTCCAAATATTTTTTTTAATAATAATTTTATAATAAAATACATTTATAAACAATTATGATTTAAGGAGATCCCTGTTGCTGGATTCCTTCCACTAATTTTTATTTTATTGTAATCGTAATAGTATAAGAATTATAAAAACTAACAATTTTTCTAAAATTTTCGGGACCCCTTTAAGATTCGAGAGCCCCCGGTTAAGAACCAATGTTTTAGGAGTAACGCTTAAGGTTTTTATTTTTTATTCAAAAACTTCGAGGCGCAAGTGCCTAGCTTAAATATAAAAATAAAAAATATCAAAGATAGTCAAGTCGTAAGTCCTGGAAATTATTCTAGAATTAATAATGTTGCAAGGGTACTGAACTAGTATTTTAAATTTGTTTTGAAAATTCTTCAATGAGAAAAATTATCAAAATATCAAAATTTTCCTTTCATAGAGAGAGAGGAGATGTTTCAGAATAAACACCTAAGGAAAGTAATATCGAATAATAGAGTAATTAGTAAATGATCTTAATTTTCCTTTATCTTTGAATTTCTTAACGGCTAAGAAAGAGAGAAGGAGAGAGAGAGAGAGAGAGATTTTGTTTAAGAGTTTATTGTTTGTGTGGAAAATTATAATGGCATTAGAACAATTCATAATTAATTTCTGTTTCACTCTCTTTAATGATAAACAACATCATAATCAAAATAATAATTTTTGCATAAAATATCATTGTAGGAAGAGTTCTCTTTATTTTTTATTAATTTACTAACTACTATACGAATTAAAAACTAATTTTCCAACCTTAAAGGTATACAAATAAGCATATTATATCTATATATACTCCCGTTATATAAAATTTCATTAGAAAATATAAAAAATAGATGTCAAGAATGTAACAAGACTTTCCTATAACTCTAAGGCAAAAGTAATACTTCATTAGGGTTTTCTAATTAGGCAGACCTTAATATTATGATAGGAAAAAGTAAAAAGAAACAAAAAAATTTTTTCAATAAAATAATTTTATACTTGGGTATTATTTCGATCAAGTTGAAGAGATATTTTGATTTTTCAGGTTTGCATCTCAAATGAAGTACCACTTCAGCTGGGTGGCTTGTTGTCAAAAGTTTATATTGCCTTGGGTTCTTGATTAAATTATATATATAAAATTTCGTTTCAATTTATCAAGTCGTTCGGCCGCAATCGTGAATAAAGGTACACCCACACACACGCATATTTATAGACAAGAGTGCTAAAACCCCTTTTTTGAGTTCAAGAAACCTCAGTTTTTGAGATCGAAAAATTTGCTCCACTTTCTTACACTTCGGAAAGCAGATAAATTGACAGGACGAATTCCTTTTGGAAGATTTATATAACCATGAATATGAAAATATATTTCCGGCTAAAGAATTCTAATCAAAATGTGTCAGATCATTTTGCCCCACCCTGTCTGATTGCATGACATCTTTTTA
>JAAAKE020020161.1:0-10414 GCA_010014785.2 Anisolabis maritima | reverse complement strand
TTTTTAGGGATTGATTCGTAGTCAGTTGCTGTCGGAGGATGATAAAGGATTAAGGCAGATTTTAGCAATTGTTTTTAATTTTTATAGAATTCTAAGATTTTTTAAGAGTTAAAAAAATTAAAAATTTATTATTTTAATTTTCCCATGAAGAAATTAGTCAATAAGAAAACTTTCAAAGAGATCAATTTGAATTTTTTTCATCAATTAGATAAGGTAATGAATATTCAAATTTAAAGTTGATTCAAATAAATTCGAAAATTGCTAATATATATATATATATATAATCAATTTAATCCTTTATCATCCTCCAACAGCAACTGACTACGAATCAATCCCTAAAAAACTAAATGGATTGAAAAATATTAAAATCAAATTTAAGCAAATCCTTAAGATTCTAAAATAAATATAGTCAATAAGAAATTAGTTAAAACAAGAGTACATTATTAGACGTGGCAAATGTATATATTTTTTATTATATTGCAAAGGATTTATAAATATAAATATTAAATAATCTTTATAATCATTAATGTGTCATGTTTATCAACAAGATTCCCTAAACATCATTCAAATTTAATAAAATTATTTATTACCTTCTTTTAGAGAAAAAAATATATTTTTTTTAAATTAATATTTAAGAAAACATAATTTAATATAAATAGAATATTTAAAATAAATAATAGTTAGTAAACATGTTTGAAAAACACGACTAAAGATTTTAGAAATTAAGTGAGCATTATAAATACAACCAATTTTTGCATGTCAGTCATCATATGCTTTTTCTTGATTAATCTCAATCAATCTCTATTTTTTTTTATACATGCGAATTCTTATTTATATTCAAATGGAGTAATCCTCAAAGTTTTAATAAAAATGAACCAGTATGAGAGTATAAAAGAAAAAAGTAGATTTATACAAAAAGGCAAAAGAGCAGCAAATATGTTGCCTTTGGATGCTCGATCACTAATCAACAAATATTAAAATGTTTCATCATTTGACAACTAAAGAATATTTACACATTTTAGAGAATTTTATAAATATATATTAAAGGATAAATAATAATAACAATAAGTTCTTACAAAAGAATAATAGAATGTACAAAAAAGTTATAATGTATAAATAGTTTTCTTTATATTGAATTTTTGTAAGATATTATTAACTGAGGAGAAAAAAATGTTTTACTTCAGCATTTTTCTCATTTCTTTATTAAAACCAATAGCCTTTTGGTCTTTTATGATGATGAATCCTTTCCATCTTGTCAATTAATAATAAAATCTTACAATTGAGAGGTTGTAATGATGAGATGCCATAAAAAGAAACACTTGTAGATTATATATATTTATATATTTTATTACAGTTATATTTATAACCGGCTTTGGGCATAAATATCATTAAATTGTAAGAACTCTTTATTAAATTATCTCTAAAAAGGTTAAGGTTAATAAAATGTGTATATATATATATATATTTTAATTAAATCAAATTGAAAATGAACCATCTGAATATTTGAGAAATGATTAAATATTCATTTAGGCTTTTATTTATTTGCTGCTTCTTTTGCAACAAATTTCTCTTCTAAAAGATTGATTTATAAAATTAATTTAAAAAAGCTTGGAAAATAAAGAGAATGGTATCTTGGCACTTACCTTAATTCCTACGATGCTCTCGAGAGCAGTTCAAGTCCTTACTTGTTTTTCTCAAAAAGGAAAACCAGAGTTGATTTTTATTTCATTTTTTCATTACATATATATAAATATGAAATATGATTTATATATATATATGACGATGGATGGCTGTTTTGTTTTTTCTCTGAGTTCCAATCAGAAGAGATGAGATGTGGATCGATAATCATTTCTAAAATAAAAATAAAAAAATAAATATTATCTTCTTAAATAAATTCATATATGATATTTTAAAAATAAATTTTTGACTTTTCTTTTTTTCTAGAAAATCAAAATTCCTTTACGATTTATTTTAATATTTCTTAATCTCTGCATTTTCTCTTAACATCAGACATCAAGCCTGTATTTAAATGAAAATGCAGAGTAATTAATAAATCGTTAAAAAATAAATAAGGCAAGTTAATTGAATTTGACAGATTCTATTTAAATAAATAAATAAAAATTAAATAATAAATATATATATATATATATATGTTCTTAAGAAATATCTATTAAAAGGAGGGCATTAATTATTTTAACTAATTCGAATTTCAATTTCAATCATTATCAATTTGGATCATTAAACTAATCAATATTTTGAGTGGTAAAAAAATTGTTGAGAGAATTAAAGAGAATCATGTATTGACTAATGAAATGAATTATTTAATTAATATTTAATAATTTTTGAAACAAATTCGAAGTGACAAAAAGAGAAAATATTTTTAAAAAAATGAATATGAGAATTTGACATGAAAAGGATATCACGTTGAATTATGATTTTAGGTTATTTCTATTATTTTAATTATTAAAACTATGAATTGTGAACAAATTAAAACAAAAATAAAATGAATTACTGACCTTAATTAGAGTAAATAAAAGAGATGAAATGTAAAAAAAATGACATTTGAAAGGCAGGTTGAATCAGTGAAGTCTGAGATGAGATAAAGAGATGAGGCATTCAAAGCAATAGAAATATAGTCGAATTATTTTCGGATTTCTTACAAACTTTATCTATCAAACAAATGAAAATAATAATTAAATATATAAAATATAAAAATATTTTAGAAAGATCGTCTTAAATTAGAATTTTAAAAGGTGGAAATTTTTTAATGTAGAAATGGAAGAAAAAATTTTTTATATTTTATTTAATAATTTACAAATTACATTCCCTGTAAAAAAGAGTAAAAAAATTTTTTTAATAGAAAATTCTAAGTTCCATAGAATTTAATATATATATATATTTGGCTATTGAAAATTGATATTTTTCTATAAATCTCATTTATCCAAAAAGTTTTTTAATCTGAATTAACTTTAGAGTTAGTTAATCTTTCTTTGTCCTCACTTTCCTCCCCCTATTCCTCCCTCAAATTAGACTTATTAGGCTTTTTTCCTGGTTTATCCCTAACAGACCTTTCCTAAGTTCATTTCAATAGCTATAATATAATATAATATAATATAATATAATATAAATAAATATTACCTTAAACCTACAATACAATATAAAATCTCGATACTGATAGCAAGGCAAAAATTGACCCAACCGAAATGGTACTTCATTTGGGGATCAAACCTGATCAATCCTGGCCCTCAAATATTAAATTTACTGAAATAAAACCCATACATAAAATTGTTCTATTCGTCATTTTGTAGTTTTATTTTTTATTTAATTTATCCCCTTTTCCGCGGCAGAAACCATTTAGTTTATAATTATTTATGTGAAAGTGAAAATATTTAAATATCGATGTCTTTAAGCGGGCGTTCAACGAAATTTTATTTAAAAACATTTTGTATTATTTACCCCTGAAGATCTGATTAAGGCTTCCTAAAGATGCCTAAACTATACTATAATATACTATACTAAAATATTGTATATAAAAAAATTTCCAAATTTGTACAAAATGGTGAATAGGACAATTATTGTATATTAGTATTCATTCGATAAAGTTAATAAATAATTGAGAAGAAATTTTGATCTTTCAGGTTTGATCTCCAACTGAAGTACCATTTAGTCTAAGTCGATTTTTGTCCTACGATACCCGATCGTTTTATAGAAATTTTTTGTTAAATTACAAAAAATATCTTTTAAACGGTTAAAATTCGAATTAAAAATGACTACAAACTGAAAAATTTATTTTCAGACATCATAATTTTTCCCCTTTTCTCTAATAAATAATTGGATATATAG
This sequence comes from Anisolabis maritima, assembly GCA_010014785.2. NCBI lineage: Eukaryota > Metazoa > Arthropoda > Insecta > Dermaptera > Anisolabididae > Anisolabis > Anisolabis maritima. The sequence goes on along the minus strand of JAAAKE020020161.1, from coordinate 6,571 downwards.
ATAATGGAGATGCACTTACTTTTGTATTGAGCTCTGCACATCTATTTATTTCTTCAGCTAGTTCCTCTCTTCGAAGCAAAGAATTCAAGTATCTGAAACAAGAGACGGTGTATAAATTTCTCGAAATTTGGGTGAACACTTACTTTATGGGATTCTTACCTCTATCAGAGAATCAGAGTTTCACCCGTTGCCTGAAAAAAAGAAGAAAAGAGTGGCATAGAAAGAATAGAAGAAATGCCACTCTTAGCTCGGGTAACTCGTGGTCGCCATCCACGTACTCACAATATGTGAGCCCCTGAGTGAAGGATAATTTTTAAATAAAATCTCTTAAATTAAGGAATGATTTTTATTAAAAAATAAACACAACGCACATTAATATTTCTTACAATTTTTTTGGCTCGTTACCCGATAACATAGATTAATAACATTAATATATATATATACATTTACATTGATTACGAACAATGAATGGTTGCTTAAATTTTATATTTTATTTTTTCTCTAGATGCATTCAGATTATTTTTCGTCCTTGTTAAGGTAAATTTATTTGGTTTTCATTTTTATAAATAAATAATAAATGAAAAGAATCTTTCTGAAAATAAGACATTAAAAAAAATATATTGATTATGTATAAAGGATGCCGAAGATTCTCAGTCTTTTTTCCCTAGTAACATTTTTTTCTCTACTTTCAGCAAAGAAACGAAACATTATTTCATGTTAATGTTAATTTGGTCCATTTCAGTCATCCATGATAATAATAGTAAGAATTGAATATCTGTCATTATAATAAATAAAAAATAAGATCCAAATTTATACAGTTGGAAATTTTACCAAAGTTGAAGTTATTTTTTACATATACCAATAAATGCATTTTATTTCATTCTTGTAAGGAAAATTTATTTATTTATAATGTTTTAAAAGTGTAAAACCATATAAAGCAAATTTTAAATTTTCTGTAAAAAAATTTAATAATTTTTCCATACTATCTTTGAACGTATAAAAGAATCATACCATTTTACCTATTAATTTAATAAACAATCCTTTTCAAATCTTTCATCTACCGTCACTCTAGTAAAGGAAGTATTATAATCATACTAATTTTAACAGAAAGTACGGATTTGTAATATAAATCAACAACTATCGGTGTGGTGGTTCAGTGAAGACGTATTGTGCAAATTTGGTTAAATAGAATTTTACGAAATTTCATATTTTAGACACCTAACAGATCAGGTCTAAATAGAATTGCAAGTTTCGAGTCGGTCGATTTCGTTAAACATTGACATGGAGATAATAAGAAAGAAATTCATGCCAACGATATGTTTAATTTTATACTCAAATATTTCTCATCATAAGGCCTAATAATGTTAAATTAAATAAGGAAATTGATCGCCTCGAAACTTGCAATTTTATTTAAACGTAACGATACCGATATTCCTTTACGTGCTTCATTGAACCGAGACGCCAAATGGAAACCTTCAAATACAAATATCTCCATTTGATCAATTTTTTATTTAAATCAGTCTAAAAGAAAAAGAGGGTGACTAATGAATTTTATATGTTTTCCCAATTCATTCCCCCAAAGATAAAATGATATTTCTTTTGACCAAAAATTATTCATATTATATCTAATCTAAAATATGATATAAAATTTAATGGAAAAACTCTTATAGATGTTTATAAATTTAATTTATTAATAACTTGGCCTTTGGATTTAGTAGCTAAATATCTTCCTCAAAGATTTACAAAAAGAGTAAATCACCAAAATTTAGGAATTGTTTAATAATTATTTAATAAACTTTTTAATTGAAATTTAGTTAAAAAAATTTGTCAAATATACTGGTATATTATTTAATTCCAAATAAATTTTGATTTTAGAATTCTTTCCTTGTACAACTTTTGGGAATGCAAACATTTCGCTATCGAATCAAAGGCGTTTTGAAATTATTAATAAAATCAATTTTGGAGTCTATACACTTTTTTTTGCCAACCATCAACTTATCAACATTTAAACACGACTTCGAAGAATTCTTCGTTATTGCATAAAATATGAAATTTCGTCAACCGTGTCCACAACGATAGTCGGTTTTGTAATAATAACATCAGAATATTTAAAAATAAATTTCTATATATATATGTGAGCAAGAAAATTCATTATAAAAACATGATTATAAAATCTATATGCAGTTTAAAATTTTTTAATATCTTTCAATTAAAAATAATGTTCCAAAAGTTGTGTTGATTTTTTTATATACAGATGCATATAATACATATAATAAATATAATGTTTATAATGATAATATTTTAAATGAATAATAGAAAAGATATTAAAAAATTAAATTGCACAAATTAACACAATATTTCTAAATAATTATAAAAAATATTTTATTTTATTTTTATTTTATTATATATCTATAACAAATTAGATTCAAATTTCACAGAATAATAGGAGATATGCTACAATATATATCATTCCCATTTTGGCAAAACTCATCAATTTTTGTTTATGCACATAAAATTTATTGAGAATAACGGATGAGGTGGTACTACTCAAGACATTTATCCTTGTTTTAATGGCTTCTTTCATTTTCAAACAATTTTTATGGGTATAACAAAAATTAGTAGATTTTGACAGAACAAGAGCGTATATTATATAAATATATAAACAATTTAAAAAAAGTAAACTGTGAAATACGAATCCATTTATAATTAATTATATTGTACACTTAATGCTGCCATTGTTTTCAGAAAGATGTTTTTCAGTGTGATGGGTAAGAGATAGAGAATGAAGAATTTGATTTTTTAGACGTTCGATTGGAATTTCGTTGCGGTAACTGGACCTGAATAACCAGGTTCTTGGAAATCGAGATGCTGATTTGAAAATTGGAGATGACTATCGATGATCTGGAAGAGTTCTGGTGGTTGTGGAATCCGGCCAGTTTCCAATTTACTCCAAATAGGAACGTCTATAAAAGCAAAGAAAAAATCATATTAGAAAAGACGAGCATATGAGAATAAGATTGGCCAACACTCCTGCACTCCCAATACTGGACCAGGACATTTTGCCCCCTAGGCAAGGTGACTCCCTTAATTTGCAAGTTGGATATTTTATAAAAATGAATTTTATATATAGAAAATAATATTTTAGCATGCTTTATTATTAATAATAATTTACTTATTTATGATTTTAATTTTGAAATGTTAATAAAATATGAATAAATGAAATTTTACACCCTACACGGTTAGTGAGCTCTGTGGATTTAATCAGGGGGGGGGTCCCAGAAGGATTTTAAGAAGGTCTTGTAAATTTGAGAAAAATTGTTAGTTTTTACAATTTTAATACTTTTACTATTACAATAAAATAATATGAAAATTATTATGAAAAATATTTTTATTTTATATTAAATAATAATTAAATACAATTGAAGCAAGAATGGAGAATGTCAAGCAACAGGGATCTCATTAAATCATATTTCGTAAGTTTATAAATTTTTTATATTTTAATATTTTAAATGCCTTTATCAATAAATAAAATTATTTTAAAAAAATATTTGGAGGGAGGGGACACGAAAATATTTTAGAATATTTAGTGGCAAAAAAAAGGTTAAGAATCACTAGCTTAGATAAGTGTAACGTCGGTCCCTTTAAAGTTGCAAAATTTCGATAAAAATATGGAAAATATATTTTAAAGAAATGAAATGATTAAATCCATCAACCAAAATAGGAAGAGAACAGAATAAAAAATGCCCGACAAATAATATAATAATGATAAACTGATTTCTAAAAATAATTTTTATTTGACCAGTTTAGTGTGTTTCCTGCACAAAAAATTAGGTGTCGAACTCCCCCACAATCCTGTTTATAAATTACCTATTAAAATAGCTATAGCAGAGTACACAGACAAATATAAAACAATGCGTTTGGAAATTACACCTTTCATTATGTTGGCATTTAAAAAGGTGTAATATATTAATGGGGATTGAAATTTGCCTGGATTACAAGTATCGTTGTGAATATATTATGTAACGTTTCTATATGGTCTCAGATGCCGAAAAGATTTAAAAAAAAAATGGGGATTGAATTCTGTCATATATGATAGATCAATTAACAAACAATAAATTGTGTAAATAAAAAAATTTGAATCCAGAAAGCCTGTTAATGAGAGGATATTAATGATGAGATAAGATAAGGCACGAGAGGTAAGCTTATAAAATGAGAGAGAAAGGCAAAGTTAAGAGGAAAGCCTGTACATACCATTAAAGAAGATCTCAAAGGCGCCGGTGGACATCAGATGTGACTCGAGGGCGTTGCTTAAGAAGAAGATCATCATACAGGCGTAGAGTTTGTTCTGTAGACACCAAAGCCACCAGCTGGGAGGTGGCATTCCGACTACATCCAAGATATTCGCTCCCATCATCACGGCAACGATCAAAAGCAATTTCACCCAGCCCTATAAATATATCATAACAACCATCCATTTATTCTTCAATTTATATAAAATATTAAAAGAATTTTTTAAAACGCTACCTTTCTAAGGCACATCAAAAAAATAAAATATTTGCATAATTAAATTAAGGATCCTTTTGATAAAAAATGCCTTCATTTTTAAAATGGTTAATGCTAATGCTATTATTTGATTTAAAAATAATCTTTTAGAATTATAAAATACGAAATAAAAGATAGAGTGCAAATATTTACAAACATTTGTCTCTTTGTTTGACTTAGATCTTAAGAAAATAGAATTTAAAACGTGGCTCCTCATTTTATAACAACTCTGTCATGTTTTGAATAAAATTTCCGTATATTAATTTTATCTTATACGAGTTAGGAGGGACTTGTTAATCTCGTTTTTTTTTTAAAATAACAATCGAATACCATAAAAAAGATCAAAATATTTTTTGAGTATGCTCTTTATATATTTTTATAGATCACTACTGTCTATCTTCATTTTATTAATATAAAAACTAAGTGGCTAAATTTAAACCAATTTTCATAACACTATTTCATCATTTGAGGTGAAAGGAAGTTATTAAAACTATTTTGCCTTGTTAGAGAAAGTTTTGCAATTTCGTTACTCATTTTTTCTTGTATAAACATATATATACAATATTTAGAAATCTATAACATTTCAAATATAGAAGCGTTTTATTTATAAATTTGAAAAAATGGATAATATATTACCTAATGCTATAAATATACTTACAAACAATTTAGCTATGACCATATCATATCCTGGTGGCTGATAGTTTTCTCCTAGAACTTGGATTTGAGGATATTTCTGTGTTAAAATATTATTATATTCATGATAAGCTTTTTCATAACCACAGGAGTAACTGAAAATATCAACATAAATAAATGCAAAGTCATTAAATGAGAATATTTTATGAGAGTATTAATTACCAATATTGGAATTTAATTTTAGGCCCGGCGAATGGAATTCCAGAGCCCAATCCAACTTTGGTGACTGGAATCTCCTTTACCGACGAAGGTGAGGATGTGGATTCAGAATTATATTCCGGGTGGCCAAATAGATCCCGGAAGGTAAGTAATGTGAAAAATGCAAATAGACCAAGGTATATGTACTTAGAATTATCAGCCATCCTTTCTATGACGGAAGTTCCAATTAAATGAATTGCTAAACAAAGCAGACGTCACTTGTAAGTTAATCAGCTGATGGAAAAGCTCGAGGAGGAAAGATGGCGCGCGCGGCGTATTGGGCATCTTAAATTTGGCGCCTCCAGCGGTCAATAGTCTAACTAACTACTTTTAAAAATTAATATTGATATTGAAAAAAAATCTATAAATATAACTCACCTTTAATTTCTCGTTAATAGACTAGTTTTAAAATAAAATGCTAATAACAAAAATGAAGTAGCTGAATAAAACACATACACTTAATCAAAGCTCAAGATTCCGGCACCTCAATCAGGTCATCAAGGAACCTCTATAAAAAATTTTATAATTATACTTAAAAAGAAATATTATACAAAATTTATTTTTTTTGTCTCTTTCAAAAGCCATTTAAATACCGTCAATGTTTATTTTAATTAAAAATTAAAATGAAAAAAATATAGTTAGACCTGTAAGATAATGGAAACAAAACTCAAGAGATTTTTTTATGAAAAAAAAGTGTAAAAAAGAATTGAAAGACAAATTTTAACTTTTTCTTAATATATTGTACTTTTTTTCTTTAGATAGCCACGGATAGTTACTGTACAACCCTCTTCCATTCTAACCTTGATATAGCAATAGACCTATATATTGCGGATGATGTTTTTAAAAGAAGTTGACAAACCTCTAGAGAGATAGAGTATTTATTAATAAAGTGCATTTTAATATATACCTAAGGTTCAAAATGTATTTCAATATATTGTGAAATTAAATTCGGATTAATTTAGGTGACTCGGGGCCTCTGGCGGCTAAATTTTCGAGGAAAGGAAAAGCTTGAACCCCTGAACCCTCCTCCTATTGAACTTAAATAAAAGTTTATAAATTAGCAATTTTAATTATTTTCACGCATTTTAATAATCAATTTTTGCTTTAAAAAAAAAAAATTAAACACTTTGGTTTATAC
>JAAAKE020020139.1:0-10414 GCA_010014785.2 Anisolabis maritima | reverse complement strand
AGATTATTAAACATCTGTTAAAAATATTTTACGTGATTATTTACAAAAATTAAACATAAATGTGACAAATATGTCTATTCTATTAGATGTCATGTCAGGTTAAAGTGTATTTTTAAATTTCAAGACGATCTCAATGTATCCCTTCTAAAGGTGAATAGGCTTTGTATTGGTAAAGATCTGGACCTCCATATCCATAGAGTAATCTTCCTCTTCCCTTTTCGTCATAGTATGGATATCGATATTTTGGTCTGAAAAAAAAATTTATTAATAAACACACATCACTATTTATCCAAAAGGCGGATCTGTTATTCTATTTATTTAACACATTTTTTTTAATCCGAAAAACAATTACTTTTCAATTTCATTTCACTGATAAATGTGATTTTATTCATTTTTGAAAATTTGTTTCATCTCTTTTCCTTACTAATCAAACAAATATATATATATATATATTAAATTTGTTAATTATTTAAAAAAAATTTTATCGGTTTAAAGTAAAAACTGATTCCTGGATTATGAAACAAGGATGTTGTCACCACACAAGGGATTGGGACCAAAACATTTGCATCATAACACCTTGACCCCAGTAGTATGCAATAGATTTAATAATTAATTTAAAAAATTAATTTAACCCTCTAATGATTGTTATCACTTATTTATTTCACTTTCTTTTTCTTTTATATTATTTATTTCTTATAAAAAAGGATGAAAAGGTTATTATCTATTAAGGGGGATAAAACGACGCAATGACTTTGACAAAGGATGATACAACAAAAAAGATTTATAGAAAGTTAAAATTAGACCAGAAATGAGAAAAAATTTTGACGAGGAATTTGGTATGAAAAATTGGCCTACTCCTGAAACGGCCAAAATTTAGGTTGGATTCCCTCACCCCCTGAAAAATTGTGGGCTTATCTGCTCCAAAATCATTTAAAAAAGTCAATACATACCACGTAGGTATCTGAAACTGAAGTGAAACGGGGAAATGTATGTATAGGGTATTGCCAAATTATTTACTGCATGATTGGAGACATTGAGATTGTAGAGAACAGACAAATACATAGAAAAATCTTTCAGGAAGCCTATTATTAGGAAAGCTCAGGTTTAGCTCATAAAATTCTCCCAGTAAATACTATAAACATGGTCATTTAGAGGCAGATGTAGGGATCCTGGGTACTTCTCCAGTAGAGATACTACTCTAAAAATTTGATTTATATTGAATTAATAAATTTCAATATTTTATTATTAAATTCATGGGATGAATTTAAAAGTTTAAAAATTTAAATTTAGATAATTGTTATCAATACAAAATTTAGTTTATGATGTGCGATATATTGTTGACAATTATTTTAAAAATGTTAGTTATTTAGTACTTTTTGAATTAATTGTTTTTATTTGTTTAACATTGAAAAATTGATGTATATATATTTGATATGATTAAATTTTTCATCAATTCATTTCATGCAATAGACAATAACAAAATGACGCATCAAAAAAGATTTGCTGACCTACATTCTAAATATAATGAAAAAGTGAATGAAAAACTAAGTCAAACTTTTACTAACCTAACTAATTTCTATCAAATTGTCAAATTTATTATTAAAAAAAATATTTATACATTTACATACCTTTCAAAATATTGAAAATTTGGTGCTTTCGGTGTTAATGACGAAACACTATTGGTATTTGATATTATATAAAGAAATATTAAACCAAACTGAAAATAAAATAAATAAATAATTGAATGATTGATTCGTTTTATTTTAAATTTCACTTACCAAAAAAATTGAATTAATTTTTTTTAACATGATTTTTAAAGATTTTAAAGTATGCTTTCTAAGAGAGATTCCAACATCGACTAAACAATAAATGAGAGGATTGGAATGGAAATGCTATCTCCTCGGTAAAAGTGGAGAAAGTGTTTTTTTTTTATTGACTGGAATGGTGGGGATAACGCGTCTTGGTGACTCTCTACTTTTACTTTCAGCTTTATAATATATATATATCACGTTAAAGAGTAAATATTTAATTAAATCAAAATATATTTAATAAATTAAAAATGTTTATTATGACAATCTCTATTTCACGGTCTAATTAAATGAAATTTTAAATGCTTTAAAATACAACTATGGCAAATTGAGGAATAGAGTATATTAATGTCCGTTTTTTTTTTTGTTTTTTTTTTGTATATTAATTTTTATTTTCATATTCTTTTTAATACTCTTAAAAGATTTTTTTCAAATCCATATTTTATTTAACTTAAAATAATTAATAAATAATACTCCTATTATTCAAAAATTCCTTTTACTATAATTAAATTCTGTGGCCTTCTTATACAATTTTACAACTCAATAAAGTTGTAAAATTCTTGTAATATGTATTTTAAGCAAATAAAAAATATGCACATAGTAAGACTGATAGGACCGTATCTTATTACAAAATTCCTTTTGAAATCTCTTTCATATATTTCTAAGAATATCGCACATCGTGGGTGATGTGACGCGGCCCAATATGTCTTTGTGTGCAACTAGCTTAAAAATGTTGGGTTTTAATGATTATGTGAAAGTGTCAATTCCAAAATATTTTTGCTCAATGCGAAGAGTTTTTCAGCATTTTGCCAGCATTCGTTTGTCATAAGCCTTAATCTAGCGTCTAGCTTAATCTATTAATAGAATGGCCATGTTCCCCTAAAGCTGGTATTGGGGCAATAATTCCCTTGTCTTATTGAGGTAGTTTATAGAAAGATTTTATATAGTCCCTTAGTGATATAAAGGTGCATTGCGTTCTAATTTATTAATTATGAATCTGAAAGCTCAAAGCAATATTGTCATATACCATATCTTTATTGCTCCTATGCCAAAAGACAATTATTTTACTTATTAATGTGAAAATTATTTTATTATTATTTATAAAAATTCAGGATCCTTCACTGTATATATATATATTAGTGGATATTTTAATAAATAAATGGATATCAGAATAAATTTAAGTTTATTGCGAATTTCTAAATTTCCATAGAATGATTATTTTTTATTATAAATATTTTCATCATATAATTTATACATGTATACAAAAATCACCTCTCCCATTAAAAATATTAATCATCTTAAAAAATAATTTTTATCATAGATTAGTCTAAAAAAAAGAAATTATAATAATCAAACCTTTATTGGCAACAATCTCATAATAGATTAAAATAAAGCTTAATTCTTTTTATATCAACTGTTTTTTTTCTAGTTTTTTCGGCATCTTAGGCCATAACCGATATATATTAATATATATTATGATACATTTATACATACATATTTTATTTATTTATACGAATGATTTGAATAAATTTTCATCTGACTGTCTGGGACCCGAAACCACACCTCTTGGCTTTTAAAGTTATCAAATCCCAAATCTTTAACTTCTCGGCCATGGGGTGGGGGTTTGTTTAAATTATTTTAATGACATTTTTTGAGAAGGAATAATTATTTAATCATAAGTGTCTTTTTATGAAACAATAACTATTCTTTGATAGAAACCAGTTCTCGTTAATTTCATTCATGAATCTATTAAAAAAATTTAATTAATTGAAAAAAAAAATTTTAAATGCTCTAATAACAAAAATGAATTGAAAAGTAAAAAATACATACGTACTTATTATGTTTTGCGGAACCCATTACCTAAAAGTTCAATTAATTTCTCTCCTCGTGTACCATATTTTCTTTGGAAATCTTCACGGTCACGTAACGCCTGTTCATAACTAAAAACAATCGGAATTTTTTCAAATTGTTCCGGATAATGCTCTCTAACTAAAGCCCAATTAACTGTTCGTTGAGTCCATGAATATGATATCAACATTAGAAATATGGTAAATATAATCTAAAAAATAAAATTTGATAATTAAAAAAAAGAAAATTCGAAAAATTATTACCGTGATGGATTTACTTGTTTCATGATGATATGGAAAGAACGTTCGTTCGACTCTCACGCAAGAGATGCAACTAAGAGCGGTTTTATTTTATTTTCTTAACTTTCCTCTTCCTGACTTTCATCAGAGGTATATTATATATTTAAGGCTCTTTCTTTAAAGTGATTCAAATAAGTAGCTGGTCCCTCTGACGCGCTCTTGAGAGACAAATATTCTATAAAAAGTTTAAGAATTTGCTTTATATATTTTTTTTTAATAAATTAAAGATATATGCAATATTGGATATAAAAGAAAGAAAATGAAATTCTTCAAAAACATCACAATAAATAAAGTTTTTTCTTAAAAACCATTTAAAATAAAATAAGCTTTAATGAATCCGTTCCAGCTGACTGCTTAACATTTGGGGAGGGGGACTTGTCATCTCCCTTCCCAAATCCTTGAGCTCATTATTTTACATTAAAAAGTTATCATCTTCATCTAAGTTTGGGCGTCAATTGGGGTTTTAAGAGATAGTTACCATCCGCCTCCAACTGTCCCTTTGCTTCCTTACTAACCAAAAAGTACTCCCTTAGCTGGGGAAAACTTAATTTACAAATTGGTCATATTTCTAAACTTTTTTTTCTTTTTTATTATTATTAGATTTGTGGTGTCCTCCTGGAGGAAAGAGAAAGAGAGGCAAAAAATTTTTGGTCTTTTTCCCTCATATATATAACAGTAATAAAATTTTGTCCGAATTTTTTAGAGGTATTATCAGGCTCGAGATCCTTGTGTATATGTTAATTTGTGTAATTATTTATTCCACGAATTAGACATATTTTTTACCGGCATTCGCGAAATAAGTAAAGATCAAGGTACAATATTCCATTACAAGTCAATATTCTTATTTAAATATTTATTATTATTATAAAAAAATATTAAAACACTTTGGGTACCTTGGTTGATTATTACACCAATTCGACAAAATAAGCAATTATACTAATTCGATTTTAAATATATAATTATTTTTTTCCAGCTTTTTTTTCATCTTAAATTGTATATATATATGTAAATAAATATAATTTTAACCTTAAAATTAAATTCCCCTTCTTGCGTTTGTCCAGCTTAATATTTTTTCCAATGGGTTGGAGTAAAATATGTTACATAGAGAGGGAGAACAAGTTAGTCGGTTGATATTGTGGGAGGACTGCTTGCTATTGCTATATACGGAGTAGAATTTCATTTCTACATAGTTAGAATAGAAATAGCCTAGATGTGAGCCCTGAAAGAAATAATAGTAATATTTGTTCTTTTTGCTTTCTTTTAGCAATGGGGGTTATATGGGCATCAACGATAAATTATATTAACCACAGTCCACGAGGATGGGAAGGCTTTGGTGAATTGTAGAAGATATTGTTTATCTTTAGAACAAATAAAACAATTATTAAATTCTCACTTTCTAACTGGAAGAGTAACCAACCAAGACGTAGATGTTATTTTGTCTTTACATCTCGTTCGGCTGTTTGTTTTCTCAATGGAAACCTAGGTCTTTAGAAACATATAATTAATAAATCTACAGTAAGGATAATTAATATATAAAAGAGAAAAATATATAAAATTTTAAATAAATTTAATAATTAATAAAAAAAATAGGAAATTTGATTATTTTGATTTTCATATACTTTTTTTCGGCATCTGAGGTTATTTATCTCTTAATATTTATTTAAATTAATTGTTAACGGGAACCGAACCATTGACCCTTTGATAATATCTCCATTATTTATTAAGACTAAACAGTTTGCACAATTTATTTTGAGACGCATAGTACTTACTACATATTACTAATCCCTATAAGTTGGTCATCAGTCTTCCGATATTTTTTCTCAAATTAAGTCTTCTCTCTGGCTGGATTAATTATGAATAAATAATTACTTTCTTATTATAAAAGTAGAATATAAAATTTTTTTTCTTTCGATGGAAGGATTTTAGAGATAATAATTTGGTGTGGTGTGCTGTCACACCAGATTTTTTGCGCCGGGCCTCCTAGAAAGCCGGTTCACAATTTTATTAAGCTTTTAATTTTATATATTTTTGGTTTGTGTGTATTAATCAATTATTAAAATTATAAAAAAAAAATTAAATTAAATTAATTAAATTGTCAATGGAATGGGCCCCATATTATTGTGAGGTAGAAAGTGATTCTATTTATTATATGTATAGCCAAATTAATCAATATTGTTAGAGTAGTTTAAGAGAAAATGGAAAAAACTAAAAAGAGTACATCAGTAAGGGATCCCAAACCATTTTTTTAGATTTGAGCTCAAAACATATATTTCTGTTGAAATCTCAACATCGATTTTTTTTGCAATCGCAATTCTTTCTCTCTATATATTACATATAGGTAAGAAAAAATAAAAACCAAAATATATCTTACAGTTTTTTTGCATTTTTGCCAGAAAAGTGGAAATATTTTTTAAAACTTGGGGGAGGGGAGAAAATAAAGTTTTGTATAATCATCATTCTATATAATAATGCGAGAAAACAATTTTTTTTAATCATTATTTATCATTCTTAAATATTTTTCTTTAGCCAAGGAATCTGGAAACAAAAGGAAAAAGAACTCTAGGATAATATAAATCATAATGTTTTGAGTTAGAAGAATAATAAACTTATTTTAAAAGATTTCTTCATTTTAATAATGTTCGTAATATAAATAAAAATAATATATTTATAATAATAAAATTTTAATAATAAATAAATGTGAATTTTTTTATTTATTTTTTTATTTTTTACAAAAAAAGCCGGGGTCTGCGACATGGACAACTATTTTTCCATCGAACATCGAGAATCAAGTGTTCATGTCTTATTTTATATGACAATTCTTTCATATTAAGCTAAGAAAAAAATAAAGTCGTTTATCAAATAGAAAAAAATTATTAAAGATGAATTGGAAGTTGGTGTGTGTTTATAATAATATAATAAGACAAATAGGTTTAAAAACATGTAACATAACTTTTTTATGGATTTATTATATTAGATCAGAGAGTATTTAGAGAAAAGAAGACAGTGAGGGAACGAGAGTACTAATTCTAGAACATAGATAAAGTAAGATCTTCAATCCCCAATCAATCTTCAAAAGAAAAGGTTTTGGTTGAAGAAAATTTGGGCGAGATCAGTGCCCTTGGGCGGGGAAAGTTTGGGGCAACAACCAAAACCTCTGAAAAAAGAGAAAAATTATGGAAAAGAAAATGGTAAATCGATCCAAATTTTTTATGAAAATATTTGGAACTTAGGATTTAGGGCTGGATGTTTCTTGTATAATTAGCTAGTTAAGCTGTATTTTTTTAACTAACTAAATATGAAATAACCGCCTAGTGTCTAAATACTTCCCGATCTTAAAAAAATAGGATATTCTGATATTTCAGAAAAAATAAAAGTTCCTATTTATATAACTTTTACTTTTATTATTTACGTATCACTTGTAATCTATTAATATTAATATAATTGATAAAATATAAAATATCATTATAACACAAAATAATAATTGTGATCTATCTATATATAATTTGTTTATAAATATTTATCATACAATCAACCAAAATATAATTCATTCATTCATTCATTTAATGAATCCTAAAGGTCTGAATTTTCTCTTAGATATAGAATTTGAGAGAAAACTAGGCCTATTTTTTGGATGATTATATACACATATACAAAACGATTTGTAATAAAAAAAGTAAAAATATATAATTATAATAATAATAAGAGTGTATGACAAATAAAATGTGCTTTCAGTATTTATATCGTGGTTATTTAAAAAAATTTTTTTAATTACAAAATGACTGCTTACAATATGGCTTAAAATTCTCTGGCGGCATAAACATAAGTTTAAATGAATCTATAACGTTTGTGGTTCAGGACAATGCATGTGGCTGGGGGCCTGAACTGTGGCGCCGGCAGAGCTTGGATAAGTGCCATATGTTACATGGCTTCTAAAAATATTGATCCTTTTCTAATATCAATATCAAATATTACTTCGCTTTTGCAAGGGATTCACAAAATAACAATAAGGATTCATAATGAGCAGCATGTTTTTAATATTTTTTTTTTTTTGAATAAGTAAATAACGAGATAAAAAACGGATGCACATTTTATTTTTCATAATGATTTCTTCTCGAAATGATTTATCTTAAATTATCCGATTAAAAGAAAATGACTTAATCAAATTGAATGTGATTTTTCTGATGATAAATAAAGAAACATCTTTGGTATTTATTTATTTTTGATAAAATAGTGACGAAAATTTAAAATACACAACGTTAAATAAAATCTTTGGGGAAATAAGAAATATACATAAATATATATTTAAATATATTAATTATAATACATATAAATTTGTTAAATATAATTATAAATATTTCGAAAGTGAAGCAATTTTATGATTTTTTTTTAATTTCATATAAAAAAGAAGAAAAAATAACTATGTATTTTCAAATCTCATAAAATTTGGATGATTGATGTCCATTTTGGCCCCTTTTCAAGTATAAAGAAAAAAAAAAAGAAAGAGAGTTTAGTTGTTTTCTCTGCCTGTTGGTGTTTAAATATTTTTTAAAATCTTTAAACTATACATTTTTTATTTTATAAAATGTGTTCCTAAAACATCTATTTGAAAGATCCTAAAAAGAATTCCTTTGTCCTTTGTTTTTTAAATTTGCTTATTTATATATATATAATGAAATATACAATAAAAATTCAAAGATCTATCAAATTATTATCAAATATTTACAAACAAAAAGAGGTGATCAAGTTCAAATGGCGCCCGGTTGTTCAGGAATCAGTGAAGCAAAAAAGGAGCTGAAAAATGTCCAGGTGAGTGCCAATAAGGAGGGACGATCTTGTTCCGGTGCACCGGCTGGTGATTCCGTTTGCTCGCCATCGCCAGTTGTAGTATTCTCTTCTCCTGGTCCTGGAGGAGTTGGTGGAGGAGGATTGGCAGCACCACCACCTGCAGGTGGATCAGCAGCTGCGGCTGGTGCACCAACAACAATAGGAGGACCGCCTGCTTGTATATGGTCTGGATGATGTGTCCGGAAAAATCCAATTTGATATCTATAAATTCAATCAGAAGAACGAACTCCTTTTAGTTTTGCTTCGGTAGATATTAAAAAAAGCGGAAAATTATTTCTTCGTCCTTAACCTACTTTTTAATAGGCTATAATAGTTTTAAAATGTGTATATAAAAGTAATTAATTCTTTTTTTTTATGCAGAGTAACTTATATAATTTATTTGGTAATTATTTTTTATTCAGGAATTTGTTTTAATTGGGCACAAACGTGCAAGATGATTAATCTTAGAAAGGATTTTCATTATTAAAATTTAAATCTATTAATTTAAAAAATGAATTGAAAAAAAAATATTCAATTCAATGGACACATTCTTCAAGGATATTTCTCAAACCCAGTAGGTCTAGCCATCTGTCGGAATCTCCTTAAATTACTTTTATTCCTATCAATGTATTAGTTAATATAGAGCTAACTGATTATATATTTACTCTCTAGTCCTTTTATCCAGGATTTTATGGAGAACTAACTCTATTACTTTCGAAGAGTGCAACATTGAGAAGGAATATTTTCTTAAAGGAAGATACCGTAGCATAGTATCCTCCATCGGTTGATGAGACGGTTGAGGGAAGAAATACTGATTGGATCTGAAGAGGAAACCAAGCTTCCTTGCAGAAGATTTTGCAAATAGGTACTCAGGAGGGAGTTGAATATTTAGAAGTATCTCTCACTCTTACTTACAAGAAAAAAAAAATACATTGATAGATCAAGGCTGCGCCTCTTCAATGGCTTTTTGTATTAATATTTTGATTCATGGATAATACAATAGATTAATTTTTTCTCATTTTTATTTGGTATGCCGCAAAACAAAGACTTCTTCTTCAATGTGTCCCGTGTAAAAAAATTTTGGCAGATAATGAAATATAAAATTAATTTTTTTTAACTTACAGATACATAATCAAGCCTAGAACTGAGACTAAGAAAAATCGTGTAGGCGACGAATAAAAATAAACAATACTAGTGAGCACCATAACACGGCTGAGGATATAAAACCAATCAAGCCAATCGCGACGACCTGGTCGACCCTCGTCTTCTTCGGCATCTGTAAGTCAAAGCAAAAATAACAAGTTTGTAAAAGTATAAATATTTAAGACAATTTGAGTTATTTTTAAAATGTACGCTAGAATTTCCTATATTTCCACTGGCAAATTCCTAATGTATCTTTTTCGCTTTCTTTGGAATCCTATCCTAATATTCCACGCATCTAAAATTTCTTTAATCTTTTTCCCTTTATAAAGAAGCAAAAAGGCTATGAGATTTATTATTATATTACCAAATGCGTCACTAGAAGCAGCAGCGTGATCAAGGGGGGGGGGGGGGGGGGCCTCTCTCGGAAAGGCAAAAACAATTTTTAAAAAAAATAAAAAAAAAACTTTAATAAGAAAAAAAGAAAATATTTTT
>JAAAKE020020128.1:0-10416 GCA_010014785.2 Anisolabis maritima | reverse complement strand
GCTCAGAACGGGAAGCGAACCACTGACCTTTGGTTTGTGAGGCGAAAGCTCTACCTCTGCACCAAGGGACAGGGCTACGCGTACATGGGTTGATATAAAAAATAAGTTTCTCTCCAAAAGACTATTATGATTTTTTATATTCGCTTGATAAATACCAAAAAAGGATTTGAAGCAGAAAAACACTATTCGTGAATTTTTTTCCCCGTAATAATAGACTCTATATTCGGTACATAGGAATTTTTTGTATAGATTTTAAATGAAAAATAAATTCACATAAATTTGATATTTTTTATATCGTATGTGAAGAAGGTCTCTCCATTCTCTTTCTCAATCTTCATATCTCTTCCGTTGAGTTAAGTGCATTGGTTGATCGAATCTCAAGTCATTGTCGTGCCTCTGGCTCAATCTGTTGACTTTTTTTTATAAGAAGTTTACCGTAAAATCCCTTTAAGAGAGACGCGACATCGTCATATAGATTTCCTTTTGTCAAGAGAATAATGCACTTAATACTATAAGTAAATAATACTAAGTACTTTTACTAAGAAACCAAAATTAATTTATTTAAATTGCTTATTTAAACGGTATATTATAGTGGAGTATATAAAGTTTGATCAGAATATTTAGAATTTTTAAAATGAGGACTTTTCCATTTTAGCTTTGTTTTATAATTTTATTTAAAAAAAAAAAACAACCCTTTTGAAAAAAAAAAAAAAAAAAAATTAATAAAATTTATTTTTTTTAAAAAAAAAAAAAAAAAAAAAAAAAAAACATTTAATCTTCTATTCTAAATCTGAATATATACCTTACTCTCTGTATCCAATAAAACCAAATAAAATATCATTTGATTTTACCTCCGGAAAATCTGATATGACCAACATAAAACTCCATATTTATTAAAAGAAAAAGATAAATATGAAAATCGAAGTGAATTTATCAATTTTTTATTTTTTTTTTGTTCCTAAAAAAATGAATGATCAGCTGAATATATTTCTTGCGAGTCTTAAGAATTAAGTTACATAAATAGGCACTTATATTCATCCATCACAAAAGAGACAGGCTTCGTAAAGAACGCTTTAGATAGAGTGAAAGGAAGAGAATAGGGAGAGAAAGAAGGCAATAAAAAATATCCAAAGCTAAAAATAATTTACATATGATCTAAATATTTCAGGGCTATAATAAAATTAATGATTAAAAGGCCGAATACTTTAGCGTTCACAAGTTATCAGAGCTAAGACTGACTAATTCTAATTTAAGACATTTCTTTCTTCATTCCCTTGGTTACATTCGGAAATATTGCCACCATGGGGAGCATAAATTCGTTCGTTTTGGCTTGTTATTACTGAAATTTCAAGTAAAGTAGGCCCATATATATTAATAATATAGATGACATTTTGAATTTGTTTAAATTAATCTTTTGAGTAGGTTTAGGTCAATATTTTTAAAAATAGCTACTCTACCAAAATATCCTTCGGGCATAAAACCAAAAAGAACAATTTACTTTTTTTTTTTTTTTTTTTTTAGAAAACTTTGGAATTTCTGTAGTATCTTTTGTGGATTAGCTGGAATGAAAAATTCTTTTGGAATTTTTTAGTTTTATTCTTGGTGCTTTTTCTATAGATTACAGGCCGAAACAGTATTGCATCTGTAAACTATAAAAAAAATTATTTTTGGAATTTTTTAGTTTTATTCTAAATTATAGGCCGAAACAGTTTACAGATGCAAAACTGTTTCGCCCTGTAAAGTATGGAAAAAACACAAAGAATAAAAATCTAAAAAATTCAAAAAATAACTTTACATTTCAGCTAATCCATAAAAGAAACGACAGATATTCCGAATCTTTTTAAAAATTATTGTTGGATAGCTTCCACCAATCAATTTATCAATAGATTCTCATTCAGACTTCCTTTTGAGCGGCCCATTGTCTGTTTTTAATGTACAAGGCGAAGAATAGTATAGTGCAGCTCTGAGAAAAATTAAACAATTTTATTTTTGGACCACTTTTCGGACGCAAGTATCGTCCTTCCCCAAGACCAAAACTTGTTTATAATTACACATAAGTGTTATTCATTTATTTTGTATGTGTGTGTGTGAGTTGTTTGTTCCTAATAACAAATTTATTTATTTAAAAAGGATCTAGTAGCTACTTTAAAAATGGTGATTTATAATTGTTTTAAAATTAAATCTATTGAACCTGTTGTTTTTTGTTTACAGAGGCACCGGAAAATATTGCACTAATTTTTTTTTAACAAGATATTAATTTCTTTTCAATTATATTATAAATTAAAAAAAAAAATTAATTTTTTTCTTAATTAATTAAACTGTACAAATAATTCAGTATTTTTTTTTTTAGTCTCTTCGGCATTCTTGAGCCATATAGGGTTTTATACAATCATGTACGATACGTATTATCCAGATATATTTAAATCAATTGGTATTCAATTGATTTAATTGAAGATACAAAAAAGAAACAGATACCTCAGCGATCTCAGTAGCTATTTATTAGCACAACCTAAGTTATTTTTATTTCTTAACTCCAATTCCTCTTTACATATTTTAGCTAATTTTAGTAATCGGTAGGGTGGCGCCGCTCTGCACAGGGGATCGGTGTTCGCATCCGGGGCAGGAGGGATTTTTTCATTAAATAAAAATATATTTAATGAAAACAAATCCTCAAGTATGCCCTAGATTGGAACATTGTATCGCGTCACAATAGAGCCCTTAGGCAGAGAGGGAGTTGCTATAACACCCTGTCCTATGGAAGGGATGTAAAGAAGGATTCCTTCTCAATGATACACCCTTCGCAGGTAGTTCTGAGAGAGTCCCTCTTCAAACTAGGACATCCTTCCTAGCATAGGTTAGGTTGGTTGAAAGGGACCGGGTAGAATTAGATAGAAGAGTAATTAGCTAGCTGGAAATGAATATAGGAGGAGTTAGAGTTAGTATATAAAGTAACTTCACGGGATGGTTACGGCCAGTGCTCTTCTGGGTTTGAGGTGTGTGTCTCTGTGCACGAAAGCACCTCGGGCAAATAAAGGGGAACCCGTAGGTGGACTTATACAGTCCCAATGAAAGAGTACACAAAACTTTCAAAACAAAGCTCTTTGCCTATCCTAAATCTTTATCGTTTGAATAATCTAACAATCGAACTATTAAAAAATAAATAATTGGAATTCAATAATTTTTTTTCTTTTTTCCCTAATTGGAAGTTTAATAACTTTAATAAAACTTGAAGAAAAGTGGCCTTATAAATATATAAATAAATATTCGTGGAATGATTAATCTAAAAAGCTTGAAGAGTATTCATGTGGAATAATACTCTTGAGTTTTGAAATTAGACTCTAATTCCTCCTCTCTCTTTCTCTTTCTCTTTTAGATGAAAATTCCAGATTCGTATTGCGAAATTCCAGTTAGTTGGATTATTTTTGACTTTCTATTGGCTATTGATTTCCAATTTTAAAAAAAAATGCAATTTTAAAATGAAATTAATTTTTAACTTGTTAAAAGAAAATTCGTAACCCTTCACAATCTAATTATTATTAAAAAAAGTTATTATTCATTTCACCGAAAGTCATAGTTATTATAGTCATTTTTTACTAATTAACTAATAACTTGATGATAATGAAACCTACAATTAAAAGTGACTGGAAAAATAACTAGGTTTTTTCTTCACTCATAAAAGGTCAACTAAATCATTCCCTTCACTCCTTCTGGTTTAAAAATAGAACAAATTTTAACGGAAAATACAGAATCAGAATAAAAATTAATTGGTAACCAATATAATTTAAATATTAGTTTGATTTTTATTTTTAGAATCACCAAGATAATAAATAATAAACAAGTTTATTTTAGTCGATTCAGCTCATAGAAGGAATGTGGTCAGGTTTTATATTTGGTAAATTCTTATATATGAAAATCATTGTAAATTTTTATATGTAATTTTCATTGATAATGTAAACCTTCAACGAGGCGAAATCGGTCATAAAAAATAAAATTGTTTTTTAAGAGTTAATTTTTTAAATATTATTCATTTTCTTGGTGATTACAAAAATAATAACCAAACTAACTATTCGTTCAGCACCTCAACCTATGTTTAACATTATAATTAAAAATTTTAAATTTGTATTGCTCAGAAAACGAACAAATGATTGTTAGTTTATGAAGAAAGAGCTTTAATCTCATTAAAGGGGCAAGAGTCTTCTTTCTCTTTAAATTTTTCCGACTCCTGTCTATTGGTGCAGAGATAGAGTTCCCTCTTCATGTATCATAGGTTAGTCGTTCGTTACCTATCTTGTGCGTCAAAAATTTCTTTATATTATGTTGGCTATCAAATAATATAAAAAAATAAGGACAGAGTCTAAATAGCCTCAGAAAGAGAATCGAGCGTCCGATGATTTGGTGTAAATGAAGCACACCGCTGCGAAAGGCTGAGATCCCCTGTTCGACTCCCGGGGTGCAGGGGCTGCTTGATTCATCAGAAAAATATATAATCATAAAAAATAATAATATAAAATTTTAACCCATGATCACGCCCCCCCCCCCGTGGTCGAGAGATTTAAGATATTGACATGGTCATTATTGATAACCTTCAAAGACAACGGGTGTGGGTTCGGATCCCAGGCAGTCCGATGAATATTTATTTAAATCAATTGGATAACATTTGATGTAAATAAATAAATATCCCTGAATCATTGTATCGTTAATAAATATATTGTGTATCGTTTCAAGTCTATATGGCCCCAGATGCTGGAGTAACAAAAAAACCTATGATCAACATATGATAACAATCGACTCAGCCAAAATAATATTCGTGAACAACATTATTCGATTCATCATTTTGAACAACTTTTGGGTGAAAAATATTTTTAGTTATATCTTTTATTTACTAAATTAAGAGAAAAAACAGATCTTTTCCAAAACCCCTAATTACAAGACCCTACAGTATAAAAGATTTAAAATTTTTTTTCAGTTGTTTATAATAATGAATAGAAAATATTATTTTCACTAAAGTTCAAGTTAAGAAGTTTTGATTTTTCAGGTTTGAACATTAGATGAAGTCCCATATACTCGAATTTTGCCACCTATTTTTAGGAAATTCTCTTATCATTCTTGTCACAATTTTGTTTTTGTTTTTGTTTTTTTGTTTTTTTTTAAATCAAGCAGTTAAAAAAACTAGAAATCAAAGTGCGCCTGAAAGATATGCAATTATACATGAGAATTGATGTTAGTTGCCTATTTTTTAGGCGAATTGATTTATAATTAATTTTATTAAAAGGAATTCAAAATACTGTCAATTTATAGTAGAAAAAATCACTTTTCATTACATTCTCGAAATTAATTTTATTTTTAATTTTGCTCATTACTCATCCTTGGATCATAAAACTCTATGCCAGGAGTTATTATTAAATTAATATTTTGTTTTCAAAATCGATGATGGTTTTTTTCACTAGAAGGGATGGAAAGGGCCATTTCAGTCCAAAAAATAAAACTAAGCATTAATATATAGAAAAAGATAGGCAACGAAGTTGTAACACTTTCCCACCCTTTTTCGCCATCGTTAACCATATCCTCTGGGAAAATGAGATGACCGCTCTATAACCCTATCGTGCAAGTCATGTCATACTGATTTTTTTTTAGTTTACGTTGTTTGAATATCTTTTCTTTAATTGAATTTAAAATATTATATTATCCTCTATTAATATAAATAAATAAAGATGGAATCTAAATGGCTTCAGATCTCGAAAATAACTTTTAAAAATAATTTTTTCCCACACAATTATGAAAATTGGTCCAGGGCTGTTGAGAAAGGGCTTAATTATTATGACCGAGTTTCAAAAGATTTGGCCCAGTTGATGCTGAGAAAATCGTAGTGCGCGATAAATTTTGGGAGGCCTTTTTTGCCGCCTCCTGCTATTCGCTTCAAATTTTAATAACTTCTTCTTAGATATTCCAAGGAGAAGAAATTTGTTAAGTTTCATTCCATTAAATTCTAGAGATATAAGCCAAAATAAAAGCTACATACATACATACATACAAACAAACATATACGAACATATACGCACAATAAGATTTTTTACAATTTTGGGGTCCTTTTGACCTCAAACGTAAAGATAATTTTAAAAATCAGGGGGGGGGGGAGGATAAAATTTCTTATGATCATAATACCTTCCCTTACTGTTTTCATATAAATAGTGTAGTAAAGTAAAATATATTATATATTTTATATTCTTCTCAAATAAATAAAATATATATAAAACATTTGTTTATACGGTTCTTCATTTATCGATTATTTTAACGACGTTAATTGTTATACCATCATATTTATTTATATTAATTGACTTTATGAAATTGAAGGATAAATTGATTTATTTATGGGAAGAAGGCCCTAACAAGGGCGCCTAATTCCTATTTACGACTCTGCTATTTAAAGAATAAATATATTTTCTCTATTGCCAATTTTATTATCTTTTGCTACTAGAGGCAAAAAAAAAAAAAAAGTTCAGAAACCAATATAATAAATTTTTTTTCTTTCCGCCTCTATTTTGATTTTTTTATGTTATTTAAACAAATACATAAATCCAATAATCCAAATGAATGTGTCTGCATCTGCCCGGCATAGAAGATAAATCGGAGTATTTTTTTTCACCAACGTGCGCATCTAGTACAGTGGGTCATTGGTTGACCAACGGCCATTTCACTCTCTTACTCCTTTCTTTCTCTCCACGCAAAATTATCTGAAGACGACACTATTTTGAAAGGACCTTCTGTCCTATCGTTTGATTCTTTATCAAGTTATTTCTTTCTTTATTCAAATCTAGAAAGTTGATTTTGATATAAGATGCCTATCGATATCAAAATAAAAATTAAATGAAGACATTCCAGAGGATAGTATTAGAATGTTATTATAATTAATTAACAAGAAATGCGTTTTCTTAATTCAAATGAAGAGTCATAAAATAATATATCAAAATGACATCGCTTTCTAATTAAATAATAATGAAATTTTTTCATGAAATCACTGGCTCATTAAATGGATTTTAGGTTAATAAATTAGTAATAAATTTGATAAAAAAAAGATGGCAGAATTAAATCAGAAACTATAAATATTTTTACAATTAATTATAATAGAGCCTTTTAAAGCTATATATTAAATAAGGACCTAGCACCTGTCGCTTGGAGCAGAAGTAGAGGTGTTGCTTCAAGATCCAAGGGCGAACCGCTTTCCGTCCTGAGAGATTAAATTTATATAAATTATATTTGACTACCAATTAATTTAAATTAAATGAGCAGACTAAAACGTTTATTGTAAATATAAATAAATTATTATTTCGAAGTTTATATTATTTTATATGAACATCAAAATATGAAACTTTATTTAATATTATAAATTTCAGGTTGCTAATGCAACGACAACATATATTTATATACATTTTTTTAAATTTTATGATTGGTTACCCGGCCATCTCATATAAAATTTCAATAAATTACATTAATAAATTAGTTTACAAAAATATAATAATAGAAAAACAAAACCAGTAAAAAAAAGTAAACGTTCATAATAAAATAAATATGCAAAAATAAATTAGTACAAATAAATATAAATATGTATAATTATATAACATATATGACCTTAGTTACCGAAAGACTAAATAAAAATAAATAAATAAATAAAGATGTGAGCGGATTAAAATACAATGTACATCTTGAATCCTGATTTCAAGAAATCTCATTATTAAATTCAATTCAATGCAATTTAATATCCTAGCTTCTCATGAGGAAGGGAGCGCAAACCCACCCCAGGATGAACAAGAAAACCATTCTATTAGAATAAGAGTGTCTATTTATATATATAAAAAAAAAAATCTCCTTTAATAGAATTTTAGGCTCCATTTGAAGATTTAAGAGGTATTGTATTCTCCTCCCCTTCTTCCTAAATGTCCTATCCCGGGGGACACAGAGGAGGGATAAGTCAGGGAGAGTCCTCCCATTATGACCTTTAAGTGGTTCGAGATTAGAGAGTTGGCTGGCTATACGGGATATGAGTTTTTGTAATTTATATTAAACCTCTCACATTATTGATGTATCTTCGTCGATTGTTGAAAGCAAGAAAATAACATCTACAATCTTATAATCATTTAGCCATCGATTTAGGTTATTTAAAACGTCATTTTACTAATAAAGAGAAATTAATCTAACACTCACTATTATAAATTCAAAAATTCTGTCCTGATGATTTGGATGCCTAGTCATCTAAAGGTTGGTTTGAATAAATAGCCTGGGTCGATGTGTCTTCTTTTTTTAAAGGAATGCAAATCATAGCAATCTTCGGCCCGAAATATTTTTTTGCCTTAGTCGATTCTGGGAGGCACGAACCTTGTTTTAACATCCTAGGGAAATTAACTTCTATATTTCATTTTTCTTTTGTGGATTTTTTGATTTTTTTCCCCCTTACTCACAAACCTAGCCCATTATCAATAAAAAAAGGTGAAAAAAAATAAAATAAAATTGTAAAGATCTGTAATTAAACCAAACTTGCAATTTGAGATCCTGATGATGGGGTGTAGCCCCCGAAGACAAAAAACTATGACAAAAAATAAAACATATCGAGCCAAAGGGTGATTTTTATTTGAATTCTTCTCTCTACTTCACGGCCATTCTTTTTCTTATTTTAATTTATGCCTGGATTTAAGAAGAGATGGTTTAAGTTAAAATAAAATTCTTAGGGATATTATAATACTAATTATATGGATATTTTGTATCTCCTCTCAATTTTTTTTTTTTTTTTTTTTTGGAAAGGGAGTCCGGGGATTATTTTAAAAAATCACTAAATATAAGAAGTATAATATTTTGTGCAAATTTTTTTTTCATGATCATAATAATGATTGAATTAATTCTTCTATTTTCCATTAGAGAAAGAGACAGAGAGAGAAAGAGAGCGAAAGAAAAATGAATTTTCATTTACTCTGATTACCCGTGATCACTAATTATATGTATAAACCTTCCTCCATTTTTTTAAAATTATTATATTAAAGGTCATTAAATCAACCAATTATCTCCCTCTCTTTCATTTGATTAAACTTTCATTTGGTAAAATTTAGTATATATGAGCAAAGATACTCACCTAAATTGGAATAAATATCTAAGAAAGTATTCACGAATGTAGAAAATTATTAAATGAAATAAAAAAAGGGTTCAGTCAATGGATTAAATAAAAGATTATTTGATCATCGATTTCTCGAATACCATTCAAATATAATCAGTGTATATTTTCTAAGTACTACTATAGACATATTACTTTTCTCTTAAAAGATATAAATAATGATATATTGTCGTTATGTCTAGGCAATTATTTATTTATTTTTATTTATTTTTCAAAACCATAAAAAATCATTTCCCAGTCTTGTTTACTCTATGTTCCTTAGACCAGTCATTGGCCTTCTTGATCAGTTACAGTTACAATAGTTAGCGTCAATATCAAAAATTATTTGGAGTTTTTATTTAAGATTTTATTAAAATCGGTTAAAAAAATTAATTAATAAGGGAGCGGTCTGCCCCTTTAAGTGTTTAATGTCTTTTTCACATATATATATCATAGGGAAATCCGATCAAAAACATCGATGGGTTGGCAAATTAAATTCTGCTTTCCACTCCCTAAAAAATGGGAGTTACCCACCCCCAATTACTCTGTAAAATTATACACTGAAAAAAAATGAAATTCGTCCATAATTCGTAGAGATATTCAGTTTAATTGAAATGCAATTCACTCTTAAAAGGGGTGATTCCTAATCCTAATCTAAATTAATCATAGTCTAAAAGCACCCACCAGAAAATTCTCTATACACACTCCATGAAAATCCTTCCAATACTTTCGGACTCTAAGCGCTACAAACAGATTAAGACAGACAAACTTTATCTTTTATATAATAAAGTGATTCTTCTGTCGTTTGTTTGAATTTATTAACCCCTGAAAATTCGTTCTCAAATTTGTAAAGTTTTTCAAAGTTACTATGGATTCTTATTTATGTTTTCTATCGTAGGGCACTAATTATATTTAGAAAATTTTTAAAAATTGGAATTTTCCAAGAACTAACATTAGAATTGATAACAATAACAGAAATTTGATTACTGATTATTTTTAAGAATAACAATTTAGTATAGAGTGTTTGGGACCGACTGATTATCATAAACAACATCAGGCGCCCATAGTATACATATAAATAAATAAGGACGGAGTAAATCGCCTCAAATGCCGAAAAATACTTAAAAAACGTACAATTAATTAAAATATTATAATAGATTCTGTTAAGGGCTCTGTGGAGTAGTCGGTAGGGTGTCGCCGTTGTGCACAGGAGATCGGTGTTCGCATCCCGGGCAGGAGGGATTTTTTCATTAAATAAAAATATTTAATGTAAACAAATC
>JAAAKE020020117.1:0-10417 GCA_010014785.2 Anisolabis maritima | reverse complement strand
TTTATTCATTATACGAAAACTGTCTTTCATGTTCCCCAAAAAAAACGAAATGACTTTCCGAACAACCCAATATTTATACTTTCTAAATTTAAACAAAAAATAAAAAAATTTGATTATCTTGTTGAAATTATCTCTTCATATAAAAAAAAATTATTTTCTGAAAAAAAAATTAATTAAATGCCATTATTCAATTCTTTTTAATATGTAAAAACAAAGAGATATAAGGACGAGTTGGAGGGGGGATTAATTCATTTGTAATGTTCAAATGTAATAAAAAATTATATACTTTTCGTTGTTTATTCTGAAATTATTCACATTTATTTCTATAAAACTAAAAAGAATCTAAAAAGAATATTTACTATAACAAACCAACAAAAAAAAAAAATTAAATAACCAAGAGAGATGATATACTCTGATAAAAAAATTAAAGGGAATTAAAAAATAATTCTTTTAAGGATTATATTTCATTGAAAAAAATTTCTAAATTATAAAAAAGAATTTTTTTAAACTATTCCCTAAGCTATTTGTTTTATTTTATAATTGACTTTTCTATCTGGTGTTTTTTAAGTCCTTTTCAACCGGATGACCGGACTGGAGAGGATAGGAAGAACCAAGATCTTTTTGTCAAGCAGGGGCAAGCAGTGCCTTGGATGAGTGGCTCCAAAGATTGAGAATGTTGAACTCTCGCCGGAATCCGATAATAAATTGGATATACAATATATAGGAGTATTAATAAATTTATAAATTATAATGGCTTTAGCTGCCGGAAAGAGTATAAATAAAAAATAATCTGAGGCAATTTAGATAGACTCCATCCATATTTATTTAATTTAATTTGGGAGGTCCTAATAATTTAAATACATTTTTTTACTCAGGACGGGAAGCGAACTACTGATCTTAAAGGAAGTGCTTTGAGGAACAGGGGCTACTTATGATTTAATAATAGGCAGACAAACAAGTACTTTATTTTATTTAGAAGACAGGCGCTTCTTTCTTAAAAATAAAACAATTGCGCCTTGTGGGCACACCGGGCTGGACCCTAAATATTCCAATAGAATTCTAAGCTTTACAAAGGAGCGATTTTTGTTTTGGATTCATCTCTGTTCATATACGATTTCTGAAAAGATAATTTTACTTCCCAGTATATTCGAAAACTTGTAACTAATCAAGAAAGATTGTGCCTTAGGTTTGCCAAACTATTGATTGCTCAAACCACTAGATGAGTTCATTATATATTTTAATTTCATTCGGAATTTACCGTTTCCCAAGGGGGCTCACCCCACAGGAAATAATGCAAGCTACCAGGATTCGCCAAACTTTTGGCCACGAGACTTCAAGACTTTTCAAAGGCCCGTAATAAAAAAATGAATAAAAAACTAGTCACATTAATGAATTTAATAAACTAATTACAAAATTATATTTTTTATTCACAATAACTAACCGGCAAATTCTCATATTTCCATCTAAAAATATTATTTAGTTAAAATTTTTCGAAAAGACTAGATGAGATTATTTAATTTAAGATATTTTTTTTCTTAGTTGTCAAACAACCGAACCCACCAAAGTTGTCAAATGGTAACCATTTTTTTTTTGAAGATTTTATTGAAGTCAATTGTGTACAACTCAGTTTCAGTTTTAACCATCCTCATGGCCTGGTAATTATAAATTAACTAGAAAAAAACAAAATTACATTACAACTTTAAATATTGCAAGAAAATTTATTTTATACAATTTTTCATTATACCATCGTATGTGTTATTATTAATATAATATAATAAATAAATATAATCATCGTTTAAAATAAATTTTTTGGAATGTTGCACCAATAAAATCTGCGAAAAATAAAAAATATGAATTTTTGTTACCTTTTGACTTCAAGACCTAGGACAGAATTCCATTGACAAGTAACTACCAAAAAATATCTTAAATTAAAAAATTATCATTATTGAAAATTTTTATTTGTCTTTTTCTGCTTCTGATATCATTTAGACTCCGTCTTATTTATTTATATTAATTGCTAGTAAATATAATATAAATAAATTTTTGTTGCTCAGGACGTTAACCACTGATATTTGGTACGTGAACTCTATCTCTGCACTAATATGGATAATGTGGATAATGGAAGTGTTTTTCATCTTAAATTAAGGTTTAATTTTTGATACTGCAACATAAGATAAATTTATCCTGTTTAAAGCCAAACAAAGAAATCGCTATTTTATCATTTGAAAAAAAATTATATCCAAAATATAAATTCAAAGGCGTTGTAAAAATGTTATTTTATGAATTAAAAAAAAAATTTTTAAACAGTTTTATTCAAAAAATAAATAAAGAGATCGTTTCGCTACGAATTGTAACTTCTTCAAGTCTTCAGTTACTAAAATAAATAGCTAATTGCAAACAAAATAATCACCATAAAAATCATATAATGAAAGAACTAAAAGATAAATTCAAAGTCTTTATGAATATTTTGATTACAATAAGTCATTAATTTTAATAACTTTGGACCTGAAGAAGTTACAATTCGTTCGGTAAGTTATTTTTTGAATAAAAAGGCTGTTTTTGATTTTTTTTTTTAAATGATATAATCTCCAGCTTGAATATTTATATTTTTTTCTGTTGTTTTATATAATGTAATTATTATCTAATTATCATGAATGCAATTTTAATTATTGAACTTAAAATATAATATAATATCGCAAGTTTTTTTTTCAGATTCTCATGGAAAATTGACCAAACAATTCCTCAAAAAGGTTGATGAAATCATATTGCTGATCGGCATACGAGCCTTAGTGTGGAGACTGCACTATACTAATAGAAAGTAAAAACTTATAAAACACTCACAAGTTATAAATTTCTTCATTTATAATTTTTTTTATTAAAAAGGTAATTAATTTCTGAATCTGCAACCATTTAACAAGATTATATAATTATCTATACTCTTTACTATTTACCTTTTGTATCTATTTTTCTTATATATTATGTTTTTTATGAATCAAATTGTTTTTGTAAAATTTTCTTTTATATAATCATATATTCATATAAAGGTATATTTTTTTATAAAACTTTTAATTGGGCCTGAATAGCTTCTAAGTGTCCAGAAATAAAAAAAAGGGGTTGAATTTTTTGCATTAATAATAAATCCTGAAATACTAAATTTAAAAAGTAAAAATTTCTGTATTTATGAAAAAATATAAATAAAAGTAAACCGGAGGGTCTGGCCGGAGAGAAGAACAACAGCCACCAAAATTGTTCAGGTTAATCGAGGTCAATCACTACTGAACCTCGATTGGGTGGCCCCGAGGAACGCACGCCGGAAGCCATCGATATTTTGAAAAAGATAATATTTATAAACTCTAAATGGCCAATACTCCGAAAAAAAAGAGTATAAATAAAAAAAAGATTTTATATATATATATACACTTCTGGTTCCCACAAGAAAAAACTGACCCACGTAACTAAAGAAGTTGGACAGTCCTGAAAGAAACCCTTTATTTAAATTAATTTTAATTTTATTTAAATTAATTGGAAGACAATTATTTATTTCTCAGGACAAAAACCGGACGGACCTTTAAATTTTAAAATAACTGCCTTATCTCGGTGCCTCTTTTATTTTATTATTTAAACGAGAAATAGCTTATAAATTTATAATGAGGAATAATTTTAAATAATAAATAATAGAGATGGCAAAAAAGAGCAAACGCATCTTATCTTAAGAGAGAGAAAAAAATAAAACCGAGAATAAGATATAGAAATATATAAATTAAATAAACAACGAAACGAGGTGCTTATCGGTACTAACCTTTTCTTAAACAGTAAAGAGAACTCTTATCAGTCGTACTGTTGGGTGGGGGAGAAGGTGACGTGCAATTTAGAGAGGGTGGAGGATTTAAATGCTTACTCTACGCCATCAAAGATAATCGAATGGACCAGAATGCATTCGATTGGGGGTGATAATGCCCCTCCTTAACACGTCCATCTATCTCTTTGCCAAAGGGCTGAGAAACCACAAACACTCTAGTCCCACGTAAACACAATCTCTTGTTATCTATTTATATATAAATCTAATGTGACCTCCGGATTGAGGAATTAGATATCGGATTATTATCAATCAATAATCAATCAACACAAGGAGGTTAATAAACCTAATTAATTAAAAGACGATGCGAATATATATAGCTCGTATAGAATTGAGGATGAAGAAAAAGATTAGAAGCTAGTATTATTTCGTTTTATTCTGCTCCATTATGCTGACGTTTCAGTCTTGTTAAAGTTCATCATCTGAGCTTTGAGGTTGTTGGTATACATACAAGATGACAATCTCAATTATTATCATACAGAGTGATGACAAAACATAACATATGTACTCATATTTACACGTATTCATATTGATCACTATGTTTTGTCTCCTGGTCTATAACTTATTTATTAATTGATGAAAATGATGTTACAATTAAAATAAATCTTGAAGTTCCCTATTTTGTTTGATGTATTCATTTTTCAGGTGGCATCACTGACATCGAAACAGTCACAAGCAAAATGTCCGTCACCATGGATGTCCTGTTAAAACAACGAGTCGTAATCTAATTTCTGACGGCGGAAGATGTTCTAACTATCGAACTATCCACCATCCTGCTTATGGGGGACGTGTGTTGACGTTAGCACATTCAAGAGGTGGATACGTACTGTACGCACGCAAGATCTATACTCAAGCACGTTGATGTGAAAAACAAGGACCGCAGTGAACGTCCGCTGTCTGTATCCACTCTAGAGCAGATGACACGTGATGATGTGCCGATTCGTGGTAATTGTTGCATTAAGCAGAGGGTAATTGAGTCCGGCGAAGAGGTCGCTAACAGCAGTCTCATTCTCCTCTCGACATGCAAACACTCGATGACAAGCATCGACACTGGTGGAAACTATATCGAAAAATGAATTATTCCTCGGAAAAAAGACATTTCAAACTTTATTTTGATTGTAACATCTTTCATTTTCATTAATTAATAAATCTATTACAGACAGGAGGCAAAATGTATTGAACACCCTCGTATATATATACTTCCATCGACGAGTGGCCAGTTTAATACAATTAAGAATTGGAAGTATATATGTTATGTTTTGTCATCACTCTGTATTATAGTGGATGAGATGGTCCCCTTATATGTAAACCAACAGCCCTAAAACTCTAATTATGGACTTAACCAAGACCGAAACGTCAGCATGATTGGGCAGAATAAATCGAAATAATATTAGCTAATCTTTTTTCTTCACCATAATTAAAAGAAATAATAGTAACAAATATGAAAGAGGTAATCAAAAAACTATAAAATATTAAGGTGAAAGAAGCGCTTAGGTCAAAATAAATGAAAATGGTGTCCTATTTATATTTACACTAACAGAATATAAGCTACGAAAAACCGTCTTCCATTTGTCCATCTTTCTTCTTTATAATATTCTATTTTATTTAACTAAACTTTAATATTGGAGGAGTGGTGGCGTGGATTAAGGGAGGGGGCGGCCGGTGCTGGGATATCTCACCGTTAAATTAGTGGGCTAGTAACTAACCCCTCTGAATTCGTCGCTGTTTAGAATGGGATGAGTTAAGTTCCAAAATACCTCGATCTAAAACGACAATATTTATTCCAAAATTTTAATTTATATTTCTTATAAAAAACAATTCAAGAATAAAATTAGAAAAAAATCTTGAGCCATTTTTAGATTTGCTCCTCGTAAAATCCTTAAAGTTGAATAGAAGAAGAGCCAACAGACTCAGACAGGCAGGCATCTCTATTATCACAATCTATTTAAGATATCCGCTTTTTATACGGCATTCCATAAAGAAAGGCGGAGGCGGCGCCGTAATCGAAGCAGTCCTAGGACTTTTTACACTTTATGGAGGAACATAACCCTCGGTCATTTCATCCCTCTCACATTGCAAATACCCCCATACCTCCCCCCACCTTCTTTCTTTAAATTAAGTGATAAATTAAAAGATTTTTGTAATTTAACAAAATCCCATTTTCCTAGCCCTTGGATATTGTTATCTATCATTGGACCATAAATAAAAGAAAAGTATTTTATCTTTAGTCATTTTTTTTTATAAATAAGTGAGAAGGGAGAAAGAGAGATGTTTATTTTGTTTTTATCTTTTTGTACATTGGCTATTTATTTCTCTCAAAAACAAACTAAAAGAAGATACAAAATTCCTTTTAGAAAGATGAGATTTCTGGTTTTGTGAAAACTACAGTGTAGCAATCAAATGCTTTTATTTCTTTTCATTAAAATTCTCTTCTATTAAGAAAATAACTACCGTAGGTCTTACATGGAAAATCAGACATCACTTAGGAATATGAACATTTGATAGTATATTTGAGAATATTTTTATTCTTTTTCACCCGTCTGATGGGAGCTTCTATGACCTCTACAGCTGGATTCAGAATTTGGCTGATATTTAATCTTTTAAATAATTTTCTTTATGCATTTTGAAATTCAAAAAAAAAAATTTGGAACTTCAACTTCAAGGATGTGCCACGCTTTAGTAAACCGGATTGAGAGTTTGAGTCACTCTTTCCAATTTTAACTGTTCACCCATCAAACCTCTTTAACCGTAAATTCTAAGTATAAGAGATTTTAAGTATGAACTTTTCATTTTTTAGATACCAACAATTCCCGACATCTGAGGTGTAGAAGTGGTTTGCCTTACTTAATAATAATCACCGGTGGCGTTCCTCTCCACTAGGCTGCCATCTATCACTTTCAGATAATCTTTCAGGCAAATTAATATTTTGATATCAAATAAAATATGTGATCGATAGATAAATGATCTTTAAAACTTTGGCATATAATGACTAAGTTCTTCTTGCCTTGCAGCATCACCATTTTGAACTAATTCACTTTGGGATCGGCCCATCATTAGTATAGCTGGAGCATTTCTAAAAGAATATTTGTTGTAAATGCATCAACCGGCAGCAGTGATTTATAATTTTTTAGGCTAGTCAGCAGTAGTAGGGGTAGTCCCTCTTCTCTTTTGACTTCCTAAACTCCTTCCTAAATGTTAGTAAAATAACTAAAGTAGTTACATAGTCTAAGATTAGTTTTACGTCTGTCGCCATCTTAGGCCATTTAGACTCCGATCCTATTTATTTATAATAATTAGTATCCAATATAATAAAAATAAATTTTTGTCGCGGATGGGAAACGAACCACTAACCTTAGGATTAGTTTACTTGCTAAAAATAAGGATTCAGGATAAAAAAATTAAACACTGATAGATTAGTTTTGGGGTGTCGACAAATAAACGTGGATCCCAGATGGTGGTTTCTACGGTCCAATGAAATGATTGATATTATCATTAACTTTTGATCTAGTTACGAACTAAACATGATTCTCACCCTTTTTATGATTATTTACCTCTCATTTGACTTGTGATGAATTAATTGGTACTAATACTAATCTCTTCGGTTTAATCTGGGCTAATTTGAATAATAATCCTCTCCGCTGGAAGTCAACGTCCCACTGCAAGGTCTCCTCTTGATGGGTTTTCTCTGTTCACCTGTTTGCCCAATGATAGCATCATAATAACTCATTTATTGAAATGATAACTGATAATATACTGATATATACGGCTTCGATACGCCCAATATTTCATTATACTTGTATTACGAAGCAGTACAAGCTTCCCATTACAAAAGGCAATTTATTATTATTTTTTTATTTTTCAAAAAAATATTTCAATATATCAACTTCCTTTTTTTCCCAGAAATAAGTTTAATATCTTGTTTTGTATATATAACAACGTATTGATATAAAAAATAATATATAAGTATAATAATAATAATAATAATAATAATAATAATAATAATAATAAATTGAATTTTATAATATATTTAAAAAATACACCACTTGAAAAGAAAATGCTCATTTTTTTAAATCGCATTTCCTCTTGAATTTGATTTGATGAGTACTTTTTAAAGGAGCGAGAAGAAGCTATGGTATATGAAATTTTTTTCTTTTTGATTTTGTTTATTTTTAATAATTTACTTGAATTTATTTGTGTCGAGCTCCTCAAAAGTAAATAAATAAATTATATATATATTTGAAAGTCATTCTGAGGTCATTTAGACTCCATTAATATTTATTTAAATTAACTGGTAACTAATATAAAAATATATTTTAATTTACATAATAATTTATAATAAATTTTTTTATACTTTTTATATTTGAATTTGAAATTGGGCGGAGAAATTGTTGAACTCCTCAACAAACAAAAAATAAAAATAAAATAAATGAAAAACATCTTTATAAATTAATTGAGTAATAATAATATCAATAATATATTAATATACTTATTTTTTAATGATTTTTTTCATTTTTGGATTTGGAATTGAATGAAGCGGTTGATGATGACGTCGTAGCTGTCAAATGTAAATTCCATGCTGTCTGTTCAAGTGTGTTGTTAATTTAATAGAAATATAAAAATACATTATTTTTAAGTGTTTAAATGTTTTTATTAGTGTTCTCATATATATGAGTGTTCTATTCAATAAGCAATTCGGCCGACTTTGATGACATTCATTGCAAGGTAAATATATTTCTGATTAATTTCTAATTGAAACTCTCTTCTTAATTTTCTTATTATTTTATTCAAAACATTATTCCTTTCTCCTAAACATCAAATATACTTGTCTCATTTGTGGGAAAATAATTAAATCGAATTATTTTTTAAAAATTATTTAAACTTATGATTTAAACATCAAATTAAAAAATACAAGTATATTCTTTTTATAATACATTCTAATTAATCTTCATCTTCTTTCGACTCGGAATTATTTTATTTCATAATGAATTAGTTTCATTTTTCGTTTTTACTTCGGGCCATTTCGACGATGGAAATATTTTATATTAACTATTGAAAATTATAAAATAAATAAATAAAATAAAAAAAAAATTAATGATTAGAATTTTTATTTAAATTATTTAATGTTAGAAATATTTTTTTTCACTTTGGAAGTCTATCATTTTTTGAGAACCACTTCACGGAACAGTTGGAATCCACTATCATAGTCTTTGATAATCAAGTTCTTTTTTAGATATTAGGATTACAAACAATTTTTTATTTTTTTATTTTTTCTGTTTAAATATAAGCGATTTATTCAATAAATATTGAAATACTCAACAAGTAGTTATGACTAACATTGTTAAAAGTATTCATCATCGTTTAACTAAATCTCCATTTGATTTGATTTTTTTTTTAAACAAAATATTTCTTTTAAATATCAAAATTACGCATATTATTTATATTCAGTTTTTTTCAAAGAATTTAAATAATTTTTAAAACCCAGGAGAAAAATAAGACTCATCTCAAAAAAGTTTGGACAAATATTTGATTATATTTAAAAATAAATGACTTCTTTAAAAAAATATTAAAATCA
The DNA here is from genome assembly GCA_010014785.2 of Anisolabis maritima. Taxonomy (NCBI): domain Eukaryota; kingdom Metazoa; phylum Arthropoda; class Insecta; order Dermaptera; family Anisolabididae; genus Anisolabis; species Anisolabis maritima. The sequence goes on along the minus strand of JAAAKE020020117.1, from coordinate 989 downwards.
TTTAATTTGATTTTAGGTCTGTTGAATTAAGAAATCCTCTTCCTTCTCTTTCTTTCTATAAAGATGTATCATGCATCTTCCTTTAAACACACTTCCATTTATTGCAAGGACTTTACTTATTGTTTTTAATTATTTTTTTTTTTTTAGTTAAAAAGGCATTAATTTTTTCAAAAAAGGAAAATAGAAATTGTCTTAATGATTTCTTGAAAATTTGGACGACTTCATCTATATATATATATATATTTAAATAATGACATTGCAAAGAAATATTTTCACAATTTTTAAAATTGATTTATTAAAAAATTATATACTCTATATAAATATATAGTTTAGAAGCAAATTGCTGTTTGATATCTGCAAAGGGAAGTACAGCAGATTGCAGCAATAAAACAAAGCTTTTGGAGTCGAAAGGAGATATTTCGGACAAAATTTATTATACATCAATGTTTTATTGGAATTTACTTAATTTGCAAATACCGATGCTCAATTCGGATGTAGAATAAAATAATAAATTCTAATATGTTTTATTTTTCAGATTTTTTTATTGGCCTGGCGACTGTTTTATATAATTACTTTCAGCTTTCGCCATCATCAGACTTGAACAAAACATTCTAATATTAAAAACTTCACTCTCATATTTTTGTTTATATTAATATTAAGATTACAAATTTTGTTATAGTCTCTTTTTTAATTTTTAATTTTTTATTATTTCCTTCGTCCTTAATCATTTATACTCTAACTAATTATATATATATTTATTTATTCTTTATACATTTTTATCCGATGTGTATTTATATTAAATTGAAAATAAACATTTTTTATAATTAATGAAAGGTAGCCCTTGGAATATGTATTCCTTTTATTAAAATCAGGCTTGTAAAGTTGTAAAGTCCTTTGGTTTTGCTAAAAAATATATATAATCATCAAATGAATGCCATGATATATATATATATAATTTTTTATTTTATTTTCAACATAACCATATACAA
>JAAAKE020020116.1:0-27957 GCA_010014785.2 Anisolabis maritima | reverse complement strand
CCCCCCCCCCCCCCCCCCCCGTCCGGTTGCCGAAATCTTCCGTCGTTTCGCCTTCCAACCCCTCTGAAAGTCGACTTGCAAACGAATAGCGGAAAGACGCCATTTAACACTTTTACTTCATAAAATATATGAGAAGAGAGAAGAGAGATTCGCACATTGTAAATAACTGAGATAGAAAATTGTATAAATTGGAAAAAAAATTATACTTTGTGAATTTATATACTTTAATAGAGTCACTTAATTTGAGAGTAAGAATTAAAAAAATGTTAAGCCTTATTTTTTAAATATATAAAAACACTGCAAAAAATGAAATAGTAGTTATAGGTGTTGTGAATAATTAAAAAATAAAAATGAATGGAAGAACAGATAATAAATTTTGTATTTTCGAAATCTAAAACATCGGAATTATAAATGGCACATATTAGTGAAGAGAGAGTATAGAAATTTCCAGGAACTTCATCATCTGGCCTGGCTTAATCTCAGGCACAAGAGAAACATGTGACTGAGGATAGAAAGAAACAATCGGGCCCGTCGCATGGCCTGAAAACTCGACGAGAGAAAGGGAAAAAACTGGGAGGATGGAAAAGAAAAAATTGAGAGTCTTAGGTCGGGGAACTCGTAATCATCATTCACATACTTGTCAGATATGAGTGCCTTTGAGTAAAAAGAATTTGCAGAAACAAGCCCAGGTAAAAATTATTATAGGAAAATTCGTAGGTAAAAAAAATCAAACACTAAATTCAAAAAAAAAAAAAAGTTATTGTATTTGGGCTTCTCACTCGATTTCGATGCTGATAATACACTCAATATGTTCTTCAAACTTGAATCAATCTCAATCTCCTTGAATTGGCTATTGAAACAAGATTAAATATGTATTAATTCCAAGATCAATACACTCAGCAAAACTAAGTTTTCCAAGTCTTTTTTGTAAGAGAAATGAAAATTGCTGAAATTGAAGGTTAGGGTAAGTTTCTCTTAAAGGATATAAATAAACAAAAAAATAGAAACTCTTGTTAAATTTGTAATTTAACACAAGAATCTTCACAAGAACTACATATTTTCTTTAAAGACTTTGATCAAAGTTCTAATGTTCAGAGTATGTCATGCAAGAGAGATTACGGGAATTTCGAATTAGTGTGAAAAATTACAATGTTTTTCCTCTAAAAAAAATTTTTTTACGAATTCCAAATTACATAAACCGTCTGAAAATTAAAAAAAAAAATTAAACTATCAAAATTTATATAGATAGTATAATCATTTATTTCATTTTCCTTAATCAAGGATTTAACGTAAACGACACCTGTTTTCTTCACCCCTAAACCAAAGTTTCCAAATTTCCTTAAATTTTAATGATAACAGATTGAAAGAAAGAAACTTTTAATGACTTACTTATTTGGGATATTGAGATGTTAGGAAAATTAATTAATTGATTAATGGATTAATTAAAAAGATGGATAATATCGAGAAAATGTTTGAAAAATAAATACACCAAGATGATTTACTAGAGCGTTTTGAAATTAATTTATTCCAAATATACTCAAATAGTGTCAGGGTCCAACTTAAAAAGAAAAATTTTATTTTATTTTGTCACATTTATTAAATCCTTGTGCCATGATGTTTCAAACATTTCATGTTTAAAAATGATTGATCTCTTTAAGATAAATAATTTTTTCACAAAGTTAGTCTTTTTGTTTTTACAAAATGTTTTCAAATTATCTACGAAGTACTATAAGTGGTATAGTGCAAATTTTCCAACAATCTATGTCGGGTTTTATATAGTAAAAGATGTGGTGAGCCACTTGTTGGTTAAGTCAAGAGGGGGAGGATGATTCTCGGGTGGGTGAGTGTGTGAGAACGCGTCCTAATCAATGAATTAAGGATTTTGCCAAAGATAAAGAGGAAGAAAAAAAAACAATGAGATTATTTTTTAAGTTGTTAGTTAAATTCTTTCTCTTTTTGATAAAGAAATGTAAAAAAATTTCTACTTTAAAAATTCATATTTTTAATTTCCTCGTTATTAAGAGTTGCTAATTTAAGATTTAATTTTTAAGATTTCTCTCACTGAGAAAGCAATTAAATTTTTTGTATATTTTCAAAGAGACATTCAAAACAAATTTAATCTATAGGGATGTGAGTTTCTCTTTAGAAATTCATTATCATCTCTTTTACATATAAATAAATCTGCGCCTGTGAAATGGATAAATATTGCTTGTCTCTAAGAAAGAAGATACCTTGTGTATATATTTAATATTTATATTCTCTTGGAAAATTGATATGAATTTATTTATTCAGAATTATAGCCGGGTACACATATTGACCCCCTTTCAGGGCGTTGGCTCCCAAAACCTCGAATCTAAAATTGGTTCGTGAATATTTCGGAAAGGGTATGGTATGGGATGGATATAGGGTAGAGGCTGGTAGGAGTGTCCGTTGGCTGCTGCTATCGACCGTACCCGGTCCCCCCCCCCCCCCCCCCCCCTTGTGGGGGGCGTTGTGGGGGGGTGGGGGGTCAATATTTGCGACAGGGGATGGGTGGGGGTGGGTATGGGGGGGGGGGGGGGGGGGGTGTCCGTTGGCCCGTCCTCTCCACCCCCCCCCCCCCCCCCCCCCCCCCCCCCCCGTTTTGGGGGACATTGGGGTTGGCTTGGGCGACACATTTAGCACCGGCTGGGCTTTTCGGGTCGGTTTTGGGTGGGATGGGAGGATGAATGTCCAGTGACCAATAGCCACCAACTGCCCTTGGGTAGGATGGGAATTTGGACCCGTCGGTTTGTGCGCTTATGGATGGACGTTACTGAGCCAGATCGACGGAGAGACGATCCCCCATTAAATAAATATGGTACTATCGAGATAAGCTGATTTATCTCGATCTTCATTAACGCCTCTCTGGCAATAGAAATCAAGATTTCAACCGAAAATCGTGCTCTCTCTTTCACGTTTTTCTATATTTATTATTGAAAAATTCTATTTTAGTAGAGATTCTAAAGGGATGTGGCTTCTAAATAAATAATTTTCTTTGAATAAAAAAAAGAGTTTTGAACAACAAAATAATTCTATGGTCTTCTTTTGGCGTAATGTACCCTCTTTTCAAAATTACATGGTTTTATAAGATTTTATCGGCAAAGGAATACTTTATTTTCAAAAATTTCTCTCTACTTTAAGAAAATTTCTGACCGCTTGCATTTTCGAAGCTTTTGAATAAACTTCGCCAACGATATACTAGTTTAGTGATGAACTCTTTTATTTTTCTTAAAATTCACTCTAACTTGATTGAAATTCATAAATCAATTATTTATTAGATGATCCTGGAAATATATTAACCTTTATCCTTTTAAAAATTGATTGGGGCCCATCTCATCTTGTACGTTTTTAGGTTTTTTTTTTATGATTTTCTCTTAAACTAACCCTAATTAAAAATTGATTAATTGGTATACCTAGGGGACCCAACGCAAAAAATCTGGTGTGACAACACTTCATTCCGATTTCCCTACCTTAGTTTAAAAAAAACAAACAATTGTGTGATGTGCATTTTCAAACCAGATTTTTTAAATTGGAATCAAACCCCCCCCCCCCCCCTTCGGGTCAGCTGAAAATTATATGTGAAAAGCTCTTGGTGCTTTGAGAGGTGATCTTTTTTCTTTATACAATTAACTCATTTTTGAGTAAAACGTTTTTGATAAGGAAAATTGATTTGATTTCTAAATCGAGGAAATACATTGACTTATTAGCCTGAAACGTAAGCTCTATTTTATGGCAAAGGTGATTTACATGAAAAGAGAGAGTTATATATTTGACTAAAAAAACCCAGTACATGGGATAAAGGTAAAAATATATCAAGAACCGGAATTCAATTTTATAACTTTCATGTCGTAAACTATTTTATGGCACGACAGAGGTTGTCTTAAGGGAAAATTTTCTATTCTTTTTCAACTTAATATTCTCGAGAGATTACATTTATACTATTTATTTGTCATATTTCATTTTTTTATTTTATTTATTATTTTGACTATTGAGATAATTAAATAAACTTTGGTAAGCAATTATATTATTTTTTGGTACGTTGACATTCGAGTCCCTTCATTAACATATATTTACAATAAAATTTAATCATAATAAATCATCAATTGTAAACTTAAATGAAACAAGGATTTCTACCGCATTGGACCATTAAGAAATTAAGAGGAATGAATTATCTAAAATCAAAGACTCAGAATTTTGCTGGGCTTATATTTAGAGGAGAAGTCTAATAGTTTTCATAGATCATAAATATAATAGGTTCAGTCTTTCAAAAAATATCTTGTTAATGATATTATTTTTGTATATTTCCTTAATCCGAGTTGACTTATATACAGATTTCTTTGGTGAGACCCGAACCGAACCGAAAATGTCCGACATAAACTGAACCTACAATCATGCAAAGATTTGGGAAGCTTCAATATATTGTAAGTAGTAGAGTTCAGCTTTCGAATCATTTCGGACTTGCGTAAGAGAATTTAAGCATGTGTCAACTCGATGTTAGGTCCAAAGTTTTATTTTTTTCTTTGAAACAGCTAATCAGAAAACCCGCGTTATGTGATGCAAAATAATTTTTTCTTTACGACATCGGAGGTCATTAGACATATACCATAAATTGTATAAAATTTTTACAATATCCATTATCCCGTAATATTTATTTAAATGAATTAGAAGCCAATATAATTTGAATAAATTATATTGCTCGAAGACGGGCAAATCATTGAACCTTCATCAAATAAGGGCTTTTCCTCTGCTATAAGGGACGGTTCTAAATATGAGTCAATTAAAAGTTTGCTTTGGCTGATCAAAAAAGATTATTTTGCTTGGTTTATTTTTATCTCTTCTATTTCAAATTTAGGAATATATAATTACCGAAATCAGACAGATGGACAATTTTCATTAAAATTAAATAAAACCCTTTTTGAAAAGAAGCATCTGCCTATAATAATGGAAAAAATTCAAACAGGATAAAGATAAAATGGTAATCAATTAAAAGCATCATTCTTTGTATATAAATAGCGTTGCAAATTATCTATGAATTAAAATCCTTGTTTTTTTTTTTTTTTTGACATCTGCGTTTATTTAGATTCCATCCATATTTATTTAAATTAATTGGTATCCAATTTAATTTAAATAAATTTTGGACGGGATGCGGACTACTTTGGGAAATGTGACCCCTCAGCTCAAAGGAACTGTTGCTGATATTATAAGTAGAATCTTCAAAAATAAATGAATTCATTGTTTTAAGACAAAAATGTAATGCTTACTCGAGATGCTTTCGTGCAAGAATGCACATATTTCAAATCCAGCCGAGTATTGGTATCTCGTGAAGTGACTTGATTTCCTATCTCTAACTCCTCCTCCTATATTAATTTCTAGTTAGTTAACTAATCCTATATCTATTTCCACCAGGTCCCTTTCATACAATCTAATCTATGCTAAGAAGGATGTCCTATTTGGAGGAGTACTCTCTCAGCACCGGCGTATAACCTACTCCTTTCCAAGAGTGCCATCTTTACGTTCTTTCCATAAGGCGGGGCGTCACAGCAACTCCCTTTCCTCGTAGAATTTCCTGAGAGCTCTATTGTGGTGGGATCCATTATACTAATTGAGGCCATACTTGAAGAATTTACTTTAGATATTTTTATGATATTTACCTCATGTCCTACTCCCTACCGACTCCTAAACGGAGCTTTCAAGCCTTTATAGCTCTATATATTAGCATTTGTGATTTTCCTCCAACTTTTTATGGGACTAAAGTAAAATAAATTTTAAAAATCGGAAAGATCTAGAACAATCGCTGAATAATAAATTTAATGAGATAATTATCAAATAAAGCATGCAGTGCCAGGTCTACGTTCCTAATAAATTTTGAAGTTCAGAGATTATATATTGTTATAATATTTTATTGTTCCTATTTGAAAAAGGTCTGATTAAAAAATCTATTCATAAATGCCTTTTTAGATGTTATAGAAGATTAAAATAACTTTTTTGTTTGGTCAAAAATTTACTCTATCCCTTGTTGATTAAACAAGTTTGATTTGACCAATAAATCGGTTTAACATGATATCATCTTATTAGAAGACCTATATTCCATTCGCTATTTTGTTAAAAACGAGACGAAGCGAGTTTTTCTACCAATAAAGTTTCGTTTATTAAAAACATTCACAAATCAGGTCACAATTTTTTTTTTTAAAATAACTTTGAACTGAAATTAATAACAAATGGCTATATAATAAGAACATCAAGCATTGATATATCATCGAATGTTAATATTTTTTTTTTTAATCTAAAAAAATAAATCACATCTTTAATTTGCCGACCCCATAACGTTAGAAAATTTATCCGGGGTTAATTCCCCAAATGGATAAGGGAAGCTAAAAATTTAATATATCATAAAATTAAAAAAAAAAAAAAAAGACTCACATGAAAAGAATTTAAACCTTTGTGGTATATAATATTAATTTTTATGCTTTATGTTCTCACCGGCTCCCTAGGTTTCGTCAACGTCCCTTTTTTGTTCCTGAGGACCACAGCCTACTTGAATCATTTCAAAGCTCTGGTCTCACCTACTTTGGAAACCATTAAAAAAAACCGCCTGGATCAAATAATATTGCCAAACAAGTGTCGAGAAATTCTTTTTGTGAGGGAGAGGGCCATGTAGTTCCAAAGAGTATGTCCATATACAGGGGCCCGCAAAAGATAAGAATCCAAGTTTAGAGAAGGAACAAAAGGGACCAGGTCTTATATAATTGAACCAAATCCATTAAAATTTTATAAAGACCGTTTATAAGCTTTACCCTAAGAAAGATTTCAAATCAACTATATAAATAAAATAAACGTTAAAAAAAAAAAAAAAAAAAAAGTTATGCTCATCAGTGAATCAAAAAATATTTCTAAATTGATTTAATTTTCAAAATAAACCGAACAAATTTTTATTTGTTAGAAATAACATATATTCATTATTTTGAAATATTTTTTTTTAGTAAAAAATATATTCTATGTAAAACAAAACGCAACCAAATTGTATTGGAGTTGTTAATTGTAAATTGTCAGCTGCTATATCTCTGTTCACTCCCTCTTCTATCAGCAGTTGTTTGCGATAATCTGCAAATCTCTACAAATAAACATTAAGTAAATAACTTGTAATCAGTTTTATTTAACCAAAAACATTTCTCTATTTGAATGTCAAATAATAACAAATTATTAATTGTTTTTTACGCACAGCTAGCTCCCTTAGGGCGGGTCTATAGATGCAAACAGTTTCCAAGTCTAATAGTGATGCCATATCCTAGAAAAAGGACCGGAGTCTCCACCTCAGCATAATTACGAAAAAGTTACTCCCTCGATTAACCATATCACTCAGAGAAAGGAAACATAGTGGTGGGTTTAACGGTGCACAGACTGGCTAGTGCCTGAGCTCGGAAGAGTCAGAATCCTAAGTCAAAATAATAAAATATTGATAAAGTTATCAAAATCAGCCCTTTTTAATACTAACGCGAGATCAACAAACACCGAAATCGTCAGATACATATGTCTAAAGAGCGAATCAGTCTAAACATAGCAAACCTAAGCCAAGCGAAATGTAAATTTAGCTGAGGAGAAAAATTTTAATAAAAGAAATATACTCCTCGATCAGCCGGATGAAATTAAAAAGATTGCATGTCAATAATAGTTCAGAAATTATTTGGACATGCATTTATAAAAAGAATCACTACCAATAAACTAGACAACTCTCTCTCTCTCTCTCTCTCTCTGTGTGTCTGCAGAATTAATGGATAAATCGGTCAATCAGTAGTAGCACTTTTTACTTGAGAACTTTTTAGGGTTTTTTTGCGAAAAAAAATTCAGAATTCGATTAAATCTATTTAAAACCTTTAATTCAAGAATTCTTAATCGTTAATAATGGATTATTTGTTATTTAAAATATCAATGGGAAATAAAATGAAAAATAAAGTCGTGTGTTATGATTATCGTACAATTTATATATAAAAATTAATATTCCTATATTTTCTATAATATATTTAATATAATACACATACAGTAATACATAGTATATAGATAGAGTTAATATTTATTTGGCATTAATCCGTTGGAAATTTCATTTGATTTGTATAGAAAAAAAAAATTTCAAATCCTTTTTTATTTATACTATCGATATATAATAATATTTTTTGCAAAAAAATATGATATGAAATTGTTTAGGACTAATCGGATTATTTGTAATCTTTATATAAAATTTATTTTTTATTGAAAGTATATGTATTTATTTTTTAAACGAAAGGATTAATAGTTGAAAAAAGTATTATAATATTCATTCGTTTGTAGGCTTTTTTTTTTTAATTAAAATTAATTAAATAATATTTTAAATTCATTCTTATTTTTTGAATTCTTTTTTGTTTTTTGTTTTTATGGAATAATCATCTTTTCAAATTAATAGATCAACTTATTTCTTTCTATGGTTCAAAATTCTCTCATATGAAATGCTACTTAGAAAGAATATATTGGCGAATAGCCGGCAGGTATAGGGCTAATTATTATCTTGGGATAATCCGTGTTTGCATGCTGCAGGCAAAAATGCATTTTTAATTAATTGCTCAAGTGCCCCTATAATATGGACTACTCATGCGCCTAAAAATTAATAACTGAACATGCGTAGATCGTTCTAGAGAAGCTCTCTAATCGGAAAATTCATTAGTGAGATGGTCATTTAGTTTGCCTATTTTCCAGCAATTAAACATGAACTAATTTTCGTATGCAAGGTATGTACGCCACTTTTTACCCTCTATGTAATACCCTAAAAAAACGTCTAACGCCGCTCTGAGAATTCTAAAAATTTATCCTCATTCTAAAACTCTTAAGACCAAAATTTCCTCTCCAGGCCAGATCAGACAAGACAAGGTTCCATTTCTAAGGTGTTAGTCGTTATTTTTTTCGGTTTTTGATAGAATCTTTTTTTTTTTTTTAATCTGGGATAGCCTGGCGATGATTGATGTAAATGAAATAACTCTGGAGAAAGACGAAAAAATTATCCCTTGTTTTTTTTGTTAGCTTCGCCACAGGTGAATTATCTTTTTTTTTTAAATGAATCTTTCATCTGTATATTATCTTGTAATCATTTGTGAGTTTGTTATTATATCTAGCATTTTTGTAAAATTTTAAACATGTCAGGATAATAATTTCGTTATATTATTATTCTTTTTTAATGTTGAAAGAAAGACATCATATAGTCATATATGAAGAGGACGATATTTTTTTGTTTATCCTTTTTTTCATATTTTAGAAATATGATTTTTATATTTTCTAAAATAAAATAAAAATGTTTTGAAATTTATTATTTTTTGACACTTAGACTTTTCATCCATCAACACAATGCATCTGCAACCTAACTTATAAAAGAGTTGCAATTTGGTTGCAAATTGATTTGACCCCTAAATGTGAATTATTCCTGCAACTGCAACGCAAGCAACTCGCAACTGTCTGCATTGCAACTGTACATATTAGTTACATTCCAAACCTCAACTTAAACGTGACAAATTTAAAAAAACTAGGTGATCGTTAGTAACCTTTTTGGACTATATAAAATGAAAGACATCAATGCTCGTAGAAGCACCGATGGATAGAATTTTCCAAAAAAGAAGCCGTGGTAAAGAAGTTAATTCATTAAATTATTTGTTTACAAATAAGTTGCTTTTTCAAGTTTTATGAGGGAAATATAAGGCAGATTGCAGCAATGAAATAAATTCTTTGGATGTCAAACTCGAAAGGAGACATTTCGGAAAAAATTTATTCATCTATCATCAGTCACTAATATATAATTATTTCATAGAGAATTTTGAATGATACACAACAATGAATATTGTTTTATATATTACAGTGAATATCTATCTGAAGAATAGACATTTATTCACGGCATATTCACTCCACAATATAAAAAAATATATATGTTTACAGGAATGGATGTGTATCATTCAAAATTCTTTATGACAACTTAGGGGCCAGAGGTAGAGGTCTCGTCTCATGAGCCAAAGGTCAGGTCCAGTTTTGAACGAACAAAATTTATTTATATTATATTGCCGACCAATTAATATCAATAAATAAGGAGGAAGATGTCGAAAAAGACAATATAAAAAAAAACTTGGGACATATTTACAAGCCGAAAAGCTTTGGCTGTGTTGCATTCTTGCAATCTGCCTTGTATATATATTCATATGTATATTGTTGGCAGACATGAAGACAGAGAAAATATAATAACGAACTTTCCAAGTTCGTGAACAGTTGGAAATGAGTTACATTGGTGAACAAATAACGCCCAATGCAATCCCCTTGCAACAATCGCCCTCTACTGGATCGAAGTTAGATTGAAATTGTGTTGCGTAGGTGGACGAATGCCCTTAGTCTTCCAAATTAATTTAATTTTTTCTTAACAAAAATTTTTATCTATTTTAATTTAAAATGAAAATTATTTTAATAATTCACAATCCTTGATAATGCGATTTACTGTTTCTAGTATTAAAATAATAGGATTTCTTATTCTCGGGAGCTAGAGATTTATAACTTGTATTTTCTATAGAATATCCATTTAAATGGAGAGTACATAGAAAACCTCGAGAGACTAGCTGAATAGGATTATCGTAATAATAGTGTTTAGTATATACGATAGGCCTTTAATAATTTTGATTTGAATTTGGATAACAGCCTCGTCTCCTTCCTCCTCACTTCGTTCCCTTTGGAATAGGGAATACTAATGTCGACAATCCGATTAGATCACATAATCAAGAGCTAATCCTATTTAGACTTAATTTCTCCCCTTTGGTGTGTTTAGGTGATTAACTCAGCCTCTCTGAGAATAGGTCAGTTTATTTTGTTTTTGATTTTTTTTTTTTTTTTTTTTTTGTCTTTAATTGGGTATTTATTCCATAATTGGAAAACATCAAAAGGTGTCTTATATAAATAACAATATATTTTATTATCTTTCGTGGCGGGACAGGGACGGGGAGGGTGACCGGGAATGGGTTATAGAACCCGAAATCGGCGATAGGGAATGGTGTGTTCCATTAGTGCACCAGGAGTAACCAACCGGGGAATGATTTTTTTTGTTAGGATTGAGGGTTTTTAAGCCTTTAATTTAAGGCTTTTCCCTCAAAAAAAAAAAAAAAAAAAAAAATTATTATCTTTATTTTTCCTATTAATTTTAAAATTAAATAAAAAAAAAAAGAGAGAAATGTTAATATTTCAAAAAGTCAGAGGAAAAGAGCAAGACTCGAAGCCTTGTAAAAAATAATGTAATACTTTCGCCATGTGCGAGCTCATGTATTTAAAAATACTAATAAATAAATATTATTATTATTTATTATCTTAAATTATAATTTTAATATTGAATTATTTTTTATCCTAATAAAAAGAATTTACTTGTGTGACTAATTCGGATGATCATGAAATTTCGCATTTAAGCTTCAAATGTAAATATTCCAATTTGATCAACTTTTCATATATATATATATATATATATACACTCTATATATATTTTTTTCCTGCAGATATATATATATATATATATATATATATATATAGAAAATTTCATTGGTTCGTTACCATGTTAAAGAAATAATTTATTGGCAATTAACCATTTTTCTTTTATTATTAATAAGATATCACTGTCATTTTATGTAAACGGTCTGCAACAAAACACGGTAAAATTCTGGGAGTCCTCGACTTACGACGTTTCGTAGATTCGACAAATCTCCCATAAATTATTAAGATAATCATATTTCTACTTCCGATGTTTGCATCATAAATATGAACCTCGCGGGCAGGTATTTATTTAGACCTATTTATATTTTCATGCCATAGAAGTGTGTTTTTATGTCCTAGATTATGACTTTGCTATTGCATTAGGTGTTGACGGGGCTTACGTACAAGACATATCATAGTCGTAAGTCGAGGACTCCCACTATATTTTGTATGATTATATTATTTCTGTCATAAGATGGCCATATCACTTTATTTTGAATATCTATTAATTCTCAAAAAGAAATGAATTTGTCAACTTTTTTTTTTATATTATTCAATTCATTTTTATTATAAATTTGTTAGCGTCTCGTTTAAATCATTAAAGGAAAAAGAAGTTAGTGTTACTATTTATTTATTCTTCCTTGAAAAGAGGTGGTTTAAAAATTTATAGAGAGAATGTCGTAGCTAAGTGGAGACAATTTTCTAAAATATGTTCTAGCCTAGATCTAAAAAAAAGCCTTTGTACAAAGGGTTCATTTAAGTGTAATCAGGTATCACTGTCTTCGCCTTGTAGTGAAATACGAAATTTCTTAAATAGACGTCATAAATTATGTTATAAAGCCGCTTTTAGTCGTCTTTTACGACAAGAAATAGGAAGGGAGATTCTAAGGAAAATTCTATTCTCTATATCAGGCCCTCTAAATAAGGATCCTCAGGGAGTAAGAATACTCTCACTATAAAGCTCAATTTAGTAAAAATTTAATATGAGCCCTTTTATTATAAAGTGAGGTGAATGATTTTAATATAATACATATACTTATTTTATCAAAAGTCTTCAGACGATTTATGCATTCTCTAATTTAAAATTAAACAGAAAGCAGATATAAACTCAGAATTTCATTACGCTATATTAAAAGGTTTATTAATTATTTTAAAAGATACATAAAATTCCAATTTTTATAGAAACGTCGATTTTTTTTTTTTTTAAGACATTTTAAGCAACCTCCACCTCGAGAGTTAGTGATATTATCAATAGTGATAACTTTTCATTGGCTAGAGGTCTAGCTTTACGAACGAAAGGTCAGTGGTTCGTTTCCCGTTCTGAGCGACAAAAATTTATTTATATTATATTGGCTACCAATTAATCAATTAATATAAATAAATAAGGAGGGAGTCAATATGGCCTCAGATGCCTGAAAAAAACTAAAAAAACTTTTTAATGGAATGGAACAATTTTCCCGAAATATTAGAAAATATTAATTTCTTGAACTAAGTATATTTACCTTAAACTCGGAAATTGAAAAAATGAGACGCTTGGGGGGTCAAACCCACGTTCTCTCAATATTTACGCTTTAACCTATAAACTAAGCACCTCCTTCGAATTTAAGAATTTCAGTAGATTTATATAGCCAGGAGAGAAGCGGAATTTGTTTTAAACTCACACTTCTAAGCCGTCTCTTTGTTAATCGGTTAGAATTATATATAGGTGTGTATATACCCTCTTTACTCCTGTCTATATAAGTCAAATAAAAATCTTAAACTCGTAAGAGGTGCTTATTTTAGTAGCTTAGTAAAACATCCATGAGAGAACGTTGGTTCGAGTCCCAAGAGCCTCATTTTTTCATTTTGCGAGTTTAAGGTAAATATATATATTAAGATCGATCGATTGGGGACAAAGTTTACCTCCGTCCTCCTAACTACTCAAGATTATGTTCATCATATACATCGAAATATCTGCGGAATAAAAGATATAATAGGTGGAGCGATATTCTAATAAATTTATTCTCCATTAATATACAACTCTGCACATTTCGGATTCACTTTCATAATTTAAATTAACTAGAAATATTGGTCACCTTAAAAGTTTTGAATGTCCCATAAAAGTCATTTGGGTTGCCTACCGACTAAATATTTTCTGCGATCAATGGTACATATAATGGCTTGTTGGTTGATATTGATAAGAACGAAAGATGGGGAGTCAAATTATTTTTAAATTTTTTTTTTTTTTTTTTTTTTTTTGCAGAAAATATTTAATAATCGTTTTTTTTTATGCATGGTCGGTTTAAGGTCGAATGGATTTATTTAGTATACTGAAACAGACTGGAAAAAAAAATACCCACTCATAAATTTCGAGAAGGTAAAATTACCTTCTAAAGTAGGAGAAAAACACTAAAAAAAAAAGGGCAAGAAAAAGTTTAAAGGCACAATTGCCCACTTTAGTCGGGAAACGCACCTAATTCGACCCACCTAGATGACCAGACCAATCTTCCTTTTATGGGGACGTTTGCATTTTTTAACGAGAAAAAAATTATTAAATTAGGCGGGAAGATGAAGGGAAAAAGAATCTAGTTTAACAATATCATAAAATTATTTTAATTTGCACTTAACGTTGATAACAGCTGTGGGGCAACACTTACCTGAAACAAAAGAAAAATATATTAGTATAATTGAACCTAATGGTAGTAATTCAGAATTGTTAGTTTATAATTGATCCCATATTAGGGCTTGGCTGCCCCTTTCGGGATTAAAGTTAAAGTGTGAGAAATGAGAAGTGTTCTTCTTCTTCTTTTTAGAGATGGATGTCAAAATAAGGATATAAATTCATTTCTATTTCTAAAATTATATAGTGACAGCTGTAACTCTAGATGTGACATTATTTTTAATTTAGAGCTTTGTTTAGGGGTCTTTAGGCGATAGGTCTATTTTTAGCTATTTTAAATTTGTTCGGATTTTGAGATAAGATTAAATGAAAATAAAAATAAATAAATTATTGGTAAAAAAAGTTAAAATAAAAATTCAACTAAGGAATAAATAAACAAAAAATTAACTGGTCCACTTTAAACAAGAATCCTACGTTAGTGTTGTCAGCATGTTATTATCAAAAGTTAAAGATTTCAATTGAATCTTGTGTTTATTCAACAAGACCCACATAGAGAGAGAGAGCCGTCAAGGGCCCCCGACATCCCCATTCCCAAGCTCCTAGCTCTAAACAGCATGCAACCATTTTCTCAGCACTGGCTGTTGTTTATCTGTTTGTCCGAATGTCTCTGTTTCCATTTCAACATCATCCATATAGATTAGACCAAATTTAATTTTAATATGCATATATTAAGATGATAATGGGTTTAAATTTTAATGGGCTAACATTTCATGTTCTTATTTATTAAGTTTCCTTTTAAATATTTTTAATATGTAATTAAGATCTAAAAAAAAAAGTAATTCTTAATAGTTAAATTATTGTAAAATAAATGTGTTTAAAATTTTATTTATTTTATTAATTAAAATAAATAAGAGGAGTATTTGTTACTAGTAAAAATAAAAACACTCTGATTTCTTAATTATTCCAATCCAATATTCTTTCAAAATCTCTCGTAATAGAAGAGCTAATAAAAGGAATTTTTTCATGTTCATTCATCAACTATATTCGGACGATCTCGGAATTCCAGAACTCTTAAATCTCATTCTAAAAATGTGAAGGTGAAGATCACTGCTTTAGAATAACGTATTGTATAGAAGAGTTGAATTGATGTTCCCTTGACGAACTTCCAGTTTACCTATGGCCTAGAAAAAATAGACGAACTTGCCTGATTATATGATCAGGTCATTTGGGGAATTACGCATCGTTAAATGTCGAAAAGTACTATCTATTATTTTCACTATAAGGATTCAAAAAGACATTTGACAAGTGCATCTATCTTTGAAAATTCAGAAAAACATTTTCGTAATGTTATTATTATTAATTTTGTTTTCACTTCCGGTTATATGAATATTTTCTATCAAACCCTGCAAGACTCGGGGAATCATTCGCCATAGCTTTTACAAAAAGCAGTTTATTATTTAATATTTTCAATTTAAATAATTTTTATTTCAATTCACAAAGCAATTTCGGAAAATTAAATTAACCCAGATTTGGATCCAAGTTAACGCCCATTTTCATTATCTCTGTTCCAATACAAGATAAGGCTAATAAAAAAAGTACGTAATAATAATAATAATAATAATAATAATAATAATAGAGAATTCAATATTAACGATATAAACATTTTCGTTTTAATTTTAAAATTTAATTGGGTGAGTGTGCGGTTTTTCTATCTATCGCAACTCTTTGTTAATTGAATTTTTTTAATATAAAATACAAATATATAATGCGAGTGTGTGTGTGTGTGTTTTGAGTAACATATTGTTTATGTCGATAACTGAATAACATAGTTGAGATATTTCAATACATGTTAGACCATGCAGCACTAATGTCCTCAAATTCTCTCATACCCAATTTACTTGTTCTCTTTCTCTTTATTGTATCATTATTTCATATCCTCGCTTATTGATTTATTATTTAATAATTATTGAATCATAGTATAATATTATTCTCATTATCTATTGATAAGGATATTATAAGGAAAAATTCTAATTATGTACTGAATAGAAGGGAAGAGCAAAGTTGGCACTTTTTCTATCTTGAAATGATTATAAGATTTGTCATTCTCTACGGTTGGAAGAAATTATTTCTTTTAAAAGACACCGAAATGTTCAGAAAAATCACTAATTTAGTAAATAACCATTGATAGTAGAATTTTGAGATTATTATTTGTGTTATTTTTAATTTAAATATTTCGTGAATTCAATCGGGTTAAATTTTTGAATGAGTTCTCACAGAAAATCAGTATTTGAGAGTATCTACTATCGCGTAACATTATTTTAAGTGTGAAACGACCGCCCATAACTAGTGATAATAGAATTTCTTAATTATATATATTACAAAATAAAAAAAATTGAAAAGGATCTTATTCCATTTTTTATTATTATTATAACATCTAAAGTATCTAACTAAACCTTATGATAGCTACAAGGAACAAGTAACATACGTCAGAAGGTAGCTATTGAAAGCGATTTTGCTAATATACAATATATTTAGACTATATATTCAAAATGGTCCAAAAGTGACTTATAATTGAAATATAAATATAATAATTTAAAAAAAAAATCTTTTTCGGCATCTATGGCCATTTAGGCTCAGTCTTTATTTAATTACGTCTGCACCAAGAGACAGGACTAAAAATAATTATTAATCTTCAGTAAAATCTCAAGAAAGATTGTATCAACTATTGTACTTTATGTTTTAAAATTAGATGTATATTAAAACCAAAATCATCACAATGTTTGATCTTTTAAGAAATACTCTAGAACACTATTTATTTATTAATGTAGACTCTCCTAATGGTGTCTTAAAGCGAAACATAACTGTTAAAACGATTTATTTCAGTAGTATAGGGTTTAAACTATTTCAAATTTTATTTTAAAAGTGAAAAATTAATATAAATATTATTTTGGTCTTGGACAATGCCATAAATAAAGTTGTGATTCTAATACGAAATATAACACCTGGCCTATATTATACACAAAGCATCATATTAACACAATAATCAAATATTGTATATATATCAAGACAATTTGTCTCATAGGGCCTGAGTGGGCAACCGTATTAATAGGACATTGTACTTCGTTTTATTTATAGATAGATTTAGAATTATATTGAATGAATATGATTCTGATCTGATTTTATATCTTTAGCTCCTAATAGAAATAAATGAATTTTGTTTTGAGTAAAAATAAAATTAAATTAAATCCAGAAAACGAGAATTTCTAGTTTTTTTTTAGAATGACGTCATTTTCTTAATGAAAATTTTTCGGGATTTCGCACGCAAAATTAATGAAATATTATTATATCGACATGTGGACAGTAGCTTATTCAAGGAAGTACCGTAAAGTTAAAAAATTCCAAAAACCAACATAAAATTTCAATAAAAGTATGATTAAAATTGAAAAACCATAATTTTAAATAGAATAAGAACTACTTTCAATTAAAGAAAAACTAGCTTACTACTATACAAAAATATATTAATATATTTAACTCCCCCCTCCTCCTAAACAAGAATCCTGGCTGCTGCAAGTGGATATCTAAATCTCACCTTTAAAAATAAAATTTTAAAAGAATAATGGTAGAAAAAGTCAATGATTTTAATTTGTAATTTGTATTTGTTAATATTTTAAGCCCCAACAACATATCTCTAAGCAGCTGGAACATACTACATTTTATATATTTAATTTATATTAAATTTACTTTTAAAAAGATTATTTTTAAAACGGAGGAATTAGTATTTTTTAATTATTTTTAAATTTATTTAAATAAAATAACAGAGCCTACATAAATACTTTGTTTCATTAAACTTTCCAAATAAAAAATAAAATATTTCGTTTCAAACGTAAATCCGTATTTTGATGAATTAAATAAATTTAGAATCACATAATAGATGAGTAGAGGGAGGATATAAGCCAAAAAACAACAATAACAACGAAATCACAACAACAACCATTGAGGTAAGCTTATAAAATATAAAGTTTAATTAAAATGATGAGAAAATTTCTAAAATTTATGTATTGTTTTAAATAAACACAACGTGTTTTTATCTAATGAATAAACTTCCTATTATATAACTCAGAGAAAAGTCTAAAACTCCAATATATAATACATTCTATCGTTTGAAATATATTATCCCGCAGAGAAAACCGTTGCAATTTTCCCGCTCTCTCGCTCTTTCTCTCTTTGACTTTAAAGTCCTCTCTCTCTCTCTCTTATTCGGCCAGTGAGCATTCTAGCGTAAATATAAAGTTAATATATACTATATATGTGTTTCTCATAACCCCCTCCCCAACCCTCCTGAAAAGGGATTCGTGTGAATTGGCCCTAGGGCATAAGCGAATTCATATATACATAACACTTGATGTAGATTCTCCGAATGTTCCAGCTTAAATTAACTAGTGAGAAATGGAATAGTATTATTAGTAATAGGAGTAGTAAGCTACAAACTCACTACATAGAATATTTACATACAAACTCTTGTCCATTTATCATCCACAAAATATAAACTTGTTTATATATATAGTATATAGCAAAGAGATATAAGTGTTGTCCTATAATGGGAGCAAATAAGATATCTCGATATAAAAATTATTGTTTATAAAATAAAAGCATTGAATATTTCTTGAGGAAGCACAGGCTTTATTATTATCCAAAATTGTGATATAATCAGTGTGGATCTCTGGCGCCTAGGGCAAATAGGAATTCATTAAACGAAAGATCGAACATGCCTATCCGTCACCTACAGACTTAATAATGTCAAGTGCAAAGACTCGCTTTCTATTCGATATGGGATATGATGATTCCTTCGGATTTTTCTTGGAATCGGTCGTCAATTCTGCTTCTGGGAAACTCGGTTTCACTTCTAACCTTATACATGTCTCAGATTCGTGCCTTGAGGTCCCACCTATGGAGAGGGGCTTCTCTTCCCCTGACGCAATTCAAAGACGTGCTGTGAGACTGATCGTTGACTAGACTCTGACTAACTCCCTAGCACCCATTCAGCCATAAAAGAAATGTCTCTGCATTGACCCTTTTTTTACAGATATCACTATGGTAATATGGTAATGTTCTGCCCAAATAAAATCCATCATTCCCCAAAAGCGACGTTTGTCCGCAATACAAGAAAGTCATCGTCCCAATATCCCCATCTCGTTAAACTCGTAACTAGTAAAATTAGTCAATTTCAGTCTTCCTTTATCCCCATGATTCCGGTGACTAAAAGAACCTCCCCGCTACTAACTTCCTAAAACTTACAATCTCTAATTCAACCTCAACAAGCACCTTTTAAAGTTCCCTACCCTCTCTTACTCCTTTTCTTCCTGGGTGCATATGACTACTATTATAGGTCCGTTGCACCTTATGTTTCCATGTTCAAAAAAAAAAAAAAACAGACTTTTTGTTAGTTAGGAACCAAGTTTCTTTGAAAAGGGATGCAAAATTCATCCTCCCCAATACATGTTAAAAAGAGAATTATTATACAAATATAAATATTTAGGTTTCTTTAAGGAGTTAACCCACTCCTTTCCTTAATATATAATATAATTTATGGCTGGAAACGCCTCTGTATAGACCGTCCGATCAAGAGAGATATTCCATTTGCGCATACTTGAACAAGATCCCCGAGTCTATCTCCCATCATGCTTTATTTTTCTTCTCTTTTCAGCCTAAAGAGGCATTTGTAATGTGTGAAATTCGTATTAGTTAGTATAAATTGCTACTTCCTCTATTATTAATTATTTCCAAAGGATGCAGGATAATTGTGAGTGGTATTGAAGGGTTATTTTGGAATTGGTTCTCTGTAAATGTTGAATGTAGTAAAATTGAATATTAGAATCCCCCAATTCTGCTCTCTCCAAGTTCCTCATGGATGGAAAAGTTTTACCAATTACTTAGAATTTTTTTAGAATCAAGAGAAACAAATTCAGTTTAGAAACTGGAATTATTTATTCTTCTTGATACTCCAGACAAAACAATGACCTTTTGAGGACTCTAGTGGCCAGTAGGGAGGATCTACTTAGTTTAATTATTAATCATTAACTTTTTAAAAAAGAGAAATTAAAGAAAAATGGCGTTTATAGGTAGTAATAGCTTAGCCATGGTTTTGTTAGTGGAGTGCCATATAGAATTTTTCTTTGAAATTTAGAATGGACTATTTTTTTTTTTTCAAATTTTTCACTTTGGTGCTGGGTTCTTGAAGTCATATTTAGTATATGGCAGTGGTTCTAGGCCTGGTTCTCATGACTCGTCATTATTTTGATTAAATTATAAATCCATTTTTTCTAATTCATCATATTTTAAATTTAATTAAAATGTTAAAAATATCAGCCAATAAAATTATTGCGATATTTTTTTTTATTAAAATATACAAAAGGCACTTTTTTAATCTTTGATATTAACAATAAAATATTTCGGAGCCTTTTATCATGAGGATATATTTAATAAATTAATTCGTCACTTGGATAAATGACTTGTCAGATTAATAAAAGTATAAATAAAATAAATAATTCATTCATTTTATAATAAAAAATTTAATCTAAACAATATATAAAATAATAAATACAATATGATAAATGGAAATGAAAGTTAAAAATTGAAATTGATTTTAAAATATAATTGCAATTTTTCACATAGTCAAAATTATTGCGAAGCAGGTTAAAGTATTTTATATATATCATATCTTAGAAAGAAAATATATGGCATAGCTCTAGTTTTGAAAAAGCCTTTATTGCATAAAAATTAATTATTAATCCAAATTAAAGTGAAAATTTTATTAATACAAGATGGAGAAATCTAACTTTGTTTCTAGGATAATTAAATAATAAACTTTAATGTGAATAATATTAAACCATAAAGATAAGATTACTCCTGTAATAATAATGAATAAACTGATATATAAACCTTAAAGTTACTTCATTCTTGGCTTAGTATTAATTACAATAATTATTTGTTTCCTAGAATATTTTTTTAAAATTTCCTTCATTAAAATGTAAGCTCAAATTATATTTCATTAAATTTTTGGGTTTGACTTTATATTTTATTAATTAAACATGAAAACAAGCATTTCCAAATCGGATCAGCAAATGGAGTAGCTAGGTCATCGGCTTGGTTCATATATCTTTAGAATTCTTGAATGAAATTAGATAAGACTTCCATAATTATTTTATTAGAATGATATTAAGATATGAATAGAATCAATCGATACAGAGTGAGAGAGTTTTGTAACTGTGTAGTTGCTATTTTTTATAATAAATAATATTAGACAAGGAAGAAAAAATTTTCCCTCCTTTTCTTTTAACAAAAAGTCACATCCCCTTAAATTTTCTTATAAAAACTTTGATCATTTTTTTACTATCATTATTTTTACTGTACTACTATTTTGTTGTCAACTTTTAATGACTTAAAAATAAAATATTTCCAAATATATTTTTTTTAGTAATTTTTCATTCTTTAGTCGTTTTAGATGAGAATACAAATTCAAATTATTTTTAAACAAAAAAGCGAATAAATCAAAGAAAAAAAGTATAAATCAGCAAGAATATTAAAGAAAATATATTATCTAATTTTTGTTGAATCTTTTTTTATATGTGTAACTAACTCCTTTTACACTACTGAATTTGTATATGATAAAATGAGCAATGCTAAAAGAAAAATGAAATTTTAAAATAAGTAGTCATATATATTTTTTCATTTATTATTTTATACACAGGACAGTTGAGAAAATAGCAGATGGACCTAAAAATCTTTAAGAAATACATTCGCCCCATTATATTTTATTAGCCTTTGTAAATGTATAGTAACTATGGCGAGTGATTCAGTAGAGACATAAAATTTACTGGTTCAAAAATAGTCTTCATTTGAATTTCTTAATCTATTTTAAGGCCTTCTACTCAATTTTTCTTATATCCTTTCGGTTTAAAACACTTGTGGTCATTCGGTAAACTTTACGTAAACTGGAAAGGGGGTTTCTGTCCTATACAATGGTCTAGTTCAAAAATTTTAAAATTTTTCATAACTTCAACTAACTTTCATAGAAGCTCTTAATCATTAGAGAAAAAATAGAGGTCTCGCTTCACGTTCCAAGTATCAGTGGTTTTCTTCCCATCCGGAGCAATAAAATTTTTTTAAATTATATTGACTGCCAATTAATTTAAATAAGTCTATGGTGGCGAAAAAAAAACTTTAAAAAAGAATCTTTCATAGCTGAAATTTGTTGATACACAAACTTCTAATCCTATAATAATTTAGCTGGCCTCTATATACTACACCCTGTCGGTAGGGTTGTTTTTTCCAGAATCGTAAGCAGTCGAATTTAATTAGAGTACAGTAGGGCCACCCATTCGAGGTTCAGCAATGCTTGGCTTAATAAGAATGATCTTAGTGGCTGAACCACTTCACCCTTAAACCCAGCCCAAGGCCGATGGATAATCTATTAATCGATTTTATAATAAATATTAAAGGAATTGTAGGAGAATTTGCGAGATAATTGCTTTTAATGGAAGGTTTTTAATGCGTTAACCAATGAAGTGGATAAATAAAAACCATCCTCTGGGCTAATTTGCCTTAAATCATTAAAAGTATATAAATTTCACATTTGAAAGGAGAAGAAAGTAAAAGTGAAATACTTTAAAAGGAGATAAGACCACTTAAAAGGGACAACTTGAAATGTCTTTAAAAACAAGAAACTTTTTTTTTTTCTTAAAAAGTTGGAGAAAATAAAAAATAAGTGAGATGGTTTTTTATTTTATTTTTTTTTTTTCGGAAAAAAGTTTAGAATAACACTTGTGTAAGGACATGATGACATAATACTAAAGAAGAACTGCCGATCCTGAATTAAGAGGAAATCAATTTGCAATTTGAAGATCGCTACATTCGATGGTATATCTGGAATAAAGATAAAATTTTATAGCCTATTTGTTTTTACATTTAAACAAGTTCAAGAATTTTCGTTTTTTTTAAGCATAAAAAAGGTCAAAAATAAATCTTTATTACACTATTTAATTGAAACCAGAAATGCAATGAAGTTTCTTCAAATAAAAAAGTTTCGAGTGAAAATCCATTTGATGTACGATTGTTACCAGATGGAGAGGAAGAAAAAGATATTTTAATAAAATAGTTTATTTTCTAAATATAAGATGTTAATTTACTCAAATAGCTTGATTGGAATAATTTAAATTACTTAAAGACCTTGTTAGAAGTTGATGATCAGATATGGCAAGCTGTGTGCTCCCAGCGAAAACTGAAGGCCACTAGGATCGAGGCATTTTCGGAATCTTGGAAATACTAGAAACTCCTTAAAATATTGTCGGCAAAAAGTCTGACAAGGTACACCCGATTATATCGTGCACAACTTTAGACCTACACATCCATTTCCTTACCCCACCGCTTCGAAAATAAAAATTGTAAAACAAGCTTTTTTTTTTTTTAATTTTTTTAAAGAAATTATTAATTTGATTATGGCATTAATAAGAAAGTGTATGGATCCATGCATCCAAGAGAGGGTGAGAGTTTTCATATTTTTTATGTAAACACTGCATTGTTAATATTTATTTATGTTTTTTTTAATTTTTAATCCAAAATAGGGATTATCCCAAACTCTATAAATATATTATTTATAGGCGGATCCTAGGGTGAGAGAGTTTGATTGATGATGTAGAACCTACTCACTTGTCAGCAAAAGGATATACTATGTTATTTTTGAAATGTAATGTGTGTAATGTCTATATAGGCCTACAATATTTTTAGCAAGGGAAGATGTTTAACATGTTTATATACAATATTTAAAAGAGCATACAGTAAATGTTCTATTTTCGGGAGTAACTGGAAAAGCTAACGTAATTAAATAAAGGTTAGGAGACTTGTTTAAAGTATTATGAGTTCTATATTATCAAATACATAAATAAACATGTTTTATTGAATTAAATACATAAAGTTCCTGTACCATAGAGAAGAGGTAAGAGATGATATTTAGGTCAGTGGTTTCAAAGCCATGAAATTTATTTTAATTATATTGGCTACCAATTGATTTAAATAGTATAAAGTATGAGCGTTTATCCTCACATTCATTTTCATTCTCATTTATCCTTGTAGAACAATTCAGTTACAAACTAATAAGATTGATATTTTTTTATATTTTTGAGTTTTGCAGATCCGTGAAGGTATTTTAAAAAATTGGGGAGGTAGAAAATTTTTCACGGTTAATAATCCTTTACTACAGAAAAAGAATATTATTTATTCACGAAGAGATAGGTGGCTGTCCGTAGATCAGAAATATGTGAAAGGAAAGGAAGTCAGCCAGTAGGGTAGCCTCTACCGAAATAAAACTCCCTAATTGTGAAACGTCTTGGCTTTAATTAAATAACGCCATCATCATTTAGGAGAGCTGAAATAAGCATCAACAATTAAAGTTATTATTTTAAATTTATTTTGTAAAGGTGCTCATTTGAGTTCTCGTAAATGATGATGATTAAATTATTCAATTAAAGCCGAAACGTTATATATTTTGGGAGTTTATTTCGAAAGAGACTACCCTTCTGGATGACTCCCTCTCTTTTCACATATTTTGTAAAATTATTTAAATATAAAATTGATTTGTTGATATTTATTCTAAAAATAGGGTAAAATTTAATTTAAACCCAACAGCTTTTACGCTCTTTGTGTTAGATATTTTTATTCCTTTTTCTTATTTTTTTATCTCTATATGCATTTAAATTCATTTACTAAATAATTCTCTATCACTCAGACTCTTTGACCGAAATAAATAAAAGCAAGAGGATCAGAGTTCCGAAATAAAAAAACATCATGGATTTAAAATGGATCTGTTTATTTTGTGAAAAGGATCAATTTTTCTATAAAAAAAATGAGATATCAGAGGCTTAGCTATCTGGTGTTGATAGAACTTAAATCAAGGATTCTCTCAAGTTCTTTTATTGGATTTTTAAAATCTAATTCTCTTGACAAATTGATAGAACAACTTTATTTTTCTTATGTTTAATTTAAACTTTTTTATAAGAATTTTTATTACTTCTCAAGTAGATTAATATATGCATTAAAAAAAAAGGTGTGGTCATTAAATTACTTTCTCTATTGTAATATTTCTTAGTAAAGTAATGCCCTCAAATTTTGTCTTTATTTTAAAAAATAAATTCTTTAAATGTTTTCTTAAAACTTCCTAAAAGGTTGAACTTCAAGAGAAAAATTATGCAGCTCCTAGAACAAATTTTGGATGAAAGCATGGTATAAAATTTTCCTAAGTAGAAACAAATAAGAAAAAGCCTATACACTAATGAGGTGGATTTGAACAAAGATCAGGTAATAGAGTCTCTATTTGTAATTCCCTAAAGATAGAGACAGGTCGGGGGTTAAAGTAAAACCTATTCTGTCCAATACTAGGGTAATTTTAGGTAAGATCAAAAATTGCAATAGTTTATCTTAAAAATAAGCTTGTATTTGTCGAAAAGGTAGTATTAAGGTAATTAATCCAAAATTATTCAGGTTAATAAAACGATTTTCATGCAAATTTATAATTGCGTCGTTTGAATTATTATTTTATAACACGAAATTTTCTGATTTAATATTATTTATGAATAGTATTTCTGTATTTTCTTACTATAATTAAACAGATACTTAAAAAAGTTTAAAGATAGTATTATAAACCATCAATATCGGATGAAGACAATTAAATATTTTTAAGAAATGTATAGATTGTTATTAAAATAAAAAAAAATAATTAAAAACATATATTTCTGTTCAGGGGCATAAGTAAAAAAAATTTCAGTAGGAAAAGTGAAGGATCCCTAAAATATACGTATAAAAATAATTATAGGTACTTTTAAATATAATAAACCTAATTTTGCCATCTTGAACGAAATTTATTAATAATGTCATCAGTGATCAAAAATTCAAAAACAATTTTAATTTAATATTTTTTAGAGCCATTGTTTCCTCACCTAAAATATACAATTTCCTTCCATATAATTTTATCTTAAAGGCTTGAAATTTATTTCTGACACAGAAAATATAGAGTATAAAATAGTTATGATCGACCCTGTAAGGCAATAAGGATAATCTGGATTTTATTTGTGAAAAAAATGCTTTTGCCACAAGATAACTCCAAAGAACAATTTTTCTTTAAATTACTTAATTACTACTATGGAAGCCATTATAAATTATATTGTTAACATTTTAATAACATTTTAATTAATTAATATTAATATTTCCTTTTAGAGTATTTGATATTCTATTTTTGTCTTGAAACGATTGATTAGGTAAGGATTCACTCTGCTACACACCCTGGTTAGGGTGACTGTTTTTCTGGAAACGAGACAAAATAAGATCGAAAGATGAAAGTTTAGTGACCTGAACATTCCCCATTAATATATTTGAAGTGTGCCCCTAAAAAGTATTTGTGTTTCTGTTTTTTATTGCGACTTGTCCATAATGGTTGAATAAACTCACTCGTATATTGGTAGAATTATTATCTCATGCGGAAATGAATCGATATACACACGTAACAATTAAAACCCAATTGTTTAATTAGACGTGAATGAAATCCGGTCATCTGCGAAGAGAACCAAGTAGAGAAGCTTCCAATTGTCACCTCTCTATAAATTATATTATACTAACCTAGATTCAAACGTATATTTAATAATAGATAATTACCCTGGCGATATGTTCGTGTGGTAATTACATATTTTATTTGTGAAAATGACTTGAACCAGCCATTTTGGCAATGAATTAATATTATTATAACGCCAAAATTTAATTAATTTTAGTTTAAAAAAAAAGTATGAGTGATATAAATAATAAGTGGATCGTTGACCAAGAGAGAGATTATAAATATTCAAGCGAATTTCTAGCGAAATTAATAAACCTGATGGTTTGATGATGATGATGTTTTTCTAAATTAAATTTCAAAATATTTTATAATTGGCGAGCATCTTTATAAAGATAGATATAAGTTAAGACTGTATTCAGTATAGAAGGAGAAAAAAGGGTAATGGAGCCAGGAGAAAAATATAACAATTATATTTTCGGTCAACGTTTTGGGCGTAGGTCACACCCTTCCTTAAAACAAAAAATAGTTCACAAGCCTCTAATTTTTAACAAATTTTGGTCTTGTGGAAGGGCGTGATTTATGCCCAGAACGTTGACCGATATTGTTATTATTATTATAATTATTATATGTTTTATTTTTCTCCAGGCGGTACTACCTTCACTTCGCCTTCTACATCTTTATGTTTGTTTTCAAATTGATTATTAAGTTCTTCAACTTCCCTCGGTGTCTTTGTAATTCAATGTCCTTGTCTTCCCATTCTGGACGATATTGTTCAATAACGATTATCTAGAAGACGGACCCCTGAGGTCTGGCTTCACGTAATGATACCAAAATGTACTATCCTGAGCAAGCGACAAAAATTGATTTAAATTATTGCCAATTAATTTAAATAAATAGTCTAAAGGGCCTCAGAAAAAGACTTAAAAAAAAACTACAGGAAGGTTTTTTTAATCTGTATGAATACACGCTCTATCTCTAAATCCCCTTCCCACCTTTATTTAGCAAATGAAGTTCCAAAAACAAACCCTTCTAGATCATCATTATTCAACAAAATCATTAGTTAAAGCAGTTTATGATTATTAATTTCATATATATATATATACCGGTATATTTTAAGATTTCAATTGGAAGATGCAAGGCCAGGCGATCTATACATTCGTACCTCAGCTAGGTCTCAGAGCGCCGATCTCTTTTCGAAAAAAAAAATTTGCACTTCTATATAAATTAATTTGTT